>JANBQS010000308.1:0-21514 GCA_027577415.1 Coemansia sp. RSA 922
TTCCGGCCGCTGCTCACACGGATGATCGTCCTGCTTCCCTGTACATCCGCCAGGCGATGGCCTGTGTCGAGCGTCAGCTGGGCTCTGTAAAGATCGACGAGCTCTTTATTTCGTTTGCCGATATTACCAACCACTTTCCAAAACCACCACCCGATCCTCCGCTGCCGAAATCCGCTGACCGCGAGGACCAGCGGCCACCCACCAAACTGGCTGCACCGCCCAAAAACAACGGTGGGCCCAAATCGGCTCTCGCTAGTAGCCGCATGCCCAATTCCAGCCGCGCCAGCAGCAGCCATGCCTCAAATGCCGCCGCCAGCAACACCGACCCACACGCTGTTTACGACATGACTCGGTATCTCAAGGTATGGCGAGCGCTGAACCGACTAAAGAGAATGGGCAAAGTGCTGAAAATCGGCGTTTGCGATTTATCCAAGCCCCAATTGGAGGCACTCTGCGAGCAGTCAGGCATAGTCCCTGACATGCTCCAGGTGCACGTAACAAACGACCCGACGGAGGATACGAATCCTCTGGACGACTCTCTGCAAAAGCTCGCTAAGCTCCACGACATATCTATCCGAACTCATACCGACAGCACGGGCATTCTATCCGACCGCACATTCCAAAATCTTGCTGCTGATTTTAAGATCAACGAGAGGTTCCCCACTACTGAGGTTCCTCCGCAGGGATATAAAATCGACTTTATGAAGCCCCGCTGGGTTGTCAGCTACAGTGTTACACTGAAGAACCGTGGCTTGGTCTCTAACCGCGGATACATTGCCATGGCTAGCTCTGACTGTGTCTTGGATCCCAATCGTACTTCTCGTACTATTTTCTCTCCATCTGCCAACTCATCTTCCTCTTCGGCTTCTGGTAGTCCCTAAACTCCTCCCGAGTGTATTCCATTTTTACTCAATAAATTTATCACTATGTAAAGCAAGCTCTCCCATTTTTTCTCACTGTTAGTTGGTACCCTTGAGTACAGATATTCTAGACATGATACTAATTGACATGTACCCCCAACACACACACACACATACACGCACGCAAAAAGAGCTAAAAAAAGGATCTGGAGACCCTCCAAAAAAGGAGAGGCTGCATGTCAAAGAGGAAAGCAATACAGTTGAGACTTCAAGGTCAAAGGAGCTCTAGCTCTTTCTTCAAAGATCTTTTTCTGGAGACATAGAACTACATACTCCTCTCACCAAGTAAAAGAAAATGTTTCCACATTTTCCAGTTAAAATGGCGCGCCCACTGCTGGCAAGAAAAATTATCTGTTCTTCTTCACTCAATTTTTCTTCACTCCATTTCTTGGTCATATAATTGCTTCTTGTGCTTTTCAATGATTATCCAGGAGTACTTTTATTTTGCAACATCAGTGTTGCAGTGCGCTGCCCTTCCAGCTGCTGATGCTGCTGTCATAGCCATGTCGCTTTACGTGGTCCTACGCAACAAGACACCATTATCCAAGTGGTTTGGCAACAAGTCATCTCTTCTAGCGTGTGCTGCTCTTGCTGCTCTCGCTGTCCACTTGTCTGTAGCTTGGGCTGGCCATCTCTACTCAATGGCCATACTCTTGTCATTTACCCTGTCTACTTCGACTACTGGCTACATTTGGTTCCAAGCATTCCATCTCATTGGCGTTTACCGAGCACTGAATGGCTCAAGCGAAGTGTGGAATAGTGCAGTATGTGCTCTACTACATGGTGTTCTAGTGCTGACAAACCTTGATGCTCCAAGCAAATCCTTGCTACATCAAGTCTTTCAACGGTGCACCTATGCCCAAGAGCGCTACCTTATGAAGCTGCAAAAACTACGCCAAGTTACGCTCAATGACATGTGGCCGCTTCCTGAGCGTTTCCAGTTGCGCACTGCCTACAGTGAGTTCAAACTCAATAAGAACGAGTCGTATTTTGTTTTACGCGCCATTTTCCACATGATGTGGCGTCCAATGATTCCAGTGTATACTGTCGGACTGATTCTACAATTCCTACCTCTACTTCGGATCAAGTTAGACAGCAGCATTATGCACAACGTCGACGATTTGTCCAACTATAGTATGTATATGATTGTTGCTGACGTTGCGCGCATTATAATTGTTCAGTTATTGGATAACCAACAGAGCGTTATCCGTCAGTATATTAAGAACGAAATGTCTAGAGCAAAAAATGCAATTGACATTGAGATGTTCCGTTTGCCCCTGCAGAGACTAGGACTAGGGATAAAGAAGAAACCAGCTCGCTATGTAGACCCCTCTCGGTGCATTAAGTCCTTAATTGAGCTTCCGCAAAAGATTGAACGTCTACTCAGCTCACTCTTTTCTTTAGCTATGTCCGGATGGATGTTGTACAATCACATTGGCTATTATGCAGTGATTGCGATTATAATGCCTCATCTTTTGAAACTTGTTTATACTGGGCTCAAGCTTTTTTTAGGCAAGGAGCATGAATGGAAGGAATCCGCCCCACTTCGTTCCATCATGATAGATATAAGGGATATAATCCAGGGCATAAAATCAATTAAGATTTTTGCTTGGGAGAAAATGTTTCCTAATATGTCACCCAAGCCAACATATATTTCCAGTGAAAAGCTTCCATGGTATGCCCCAATTATCCGACTTATCTGGACTCTATTGAACACGTTCCACTTGCTTTTTAATAAGCTGAGTGCATTTGCAGCTATATATGCCTACTCCACGTCTGCAATAGCTAATGTGAGCATGTCTAATGCCAATATACTTGAGATTGATTTTCTCATTCAGACCTTACAGACTACTATGAGATTAATCAGAAACATACTATCTGAATTTAAAAGCATATCGCAATCAAATGAAAATGTGGAAATAATGCTAAAGGGCGACTATCTCAATTCTTTGCCTTATTCAGACGATACTTCAGAGGTTGGTCCATTAGTAGAGATGAACAATTGTTGCTTTACTTGGGGAACTGGTGATAAGGCTAAGGATGTTCTTTCGGATGTCACACTTAATGCTGGAGCTGGAGAGTTGGTGGCAATAGTTGGCAAGACTGGTGCTGGAAAGTCATCACTATTGCTGGCCATGTGTAGTGAAGTGGAAATGACGCAAGGAAAAGGAAAGTTGGTTGGAAAGATTGCATACCTGGAGCAGCAGCCGTGGATCATGAATGACACGTTACGTGCAAATATTCTCTTTGGGCGTGAGTACGATGAAGAATACTACTGGAAGGTGTTGAGTGCTTGTGCGCTTACAGACGACTTGGAAATGTGGCCAAACAGCGATATGACTGTTATTGGCGAGAATGGCATGAACATTTCAGGAGGTCAAAGGGCTCGCCTAGCATTGGCTAGAACTGTGTATTCTAAGGCTGACATCTATTTCTTGGATGATCCTTTGTCAGCAGTCGACGCTATTGTCAAACGCCATATTCTGGACAATATTATCTTGAGCACTGGACTGCTGGGTGATAAGCTGCGCTTTGTCGCTACCAATGCAGACAACATTTTGCCTCTGTGCAATCAAGTCGCTACTGTGGACGATGGCCATGTCTCGGTTAAAGTGCAAACACCCCAAGTCCACACTGCTTTCGAGTTTAAAGCCCAAACAAAGTCAATACAGAAAGACGTTGACAATTCCAGCAGTGAGCTACAGGCAACACCAGCCTCAGCATTGGAAGGCAAGCATATCGTTAGTACCACTGGTAAGAGCACAGACTCGATTATTATTACTAGTACCAGCTCTAAACCACCAAAGCAGTGGTCACACTGGAGTAATGCCTTGTATGCTATTCGTATTAGCGGAGCGCCAATATTAGCAACTACTATAATGGCAGTACTGTTTGATAAGATATCAGCGTTAGTACTCGATATGTATAAGCTTGATGTGTTAAGGGGCAACAGCAATCCTAGTACGGCTGACAGCAATGCAATGCTTGCATATATTGGAATGACGATATTGAGCGATATATCAAATTCATTGATAGGGAAGCTTCAGTTATACATTTATGGAGCTTTGTTTGATGACAAGTTTGATCAAAAAGTCGGTAAACATCTTATTAAAGGTCTGCTGTTTGCACCATTATCATACTTTGAAAGTAAGCGAGATAGTGACATTCGAATGGAGTATAGTGATGCCATTCAAACATTTGCATTTAACATACACCACTATTTGACGCGTAAATGTGCCGATTCTCTAGCCGCCCTCTTGTTGCTATACCGAATTTCAAGATCGTCTCCTTGGCTTCTTGTCTGTGTTCCGCTGTTTTGGTCAGTTTCCCATGCAGCGGTGTCCATAACTAAGCCATTAGATAAGCGTATTGAGGAGTTGGAAAAGGAAGAAGAGAAAGAACATAATCACAACAGGTTCTTGGTTAGCAAGGGAGCTCAGATGATCCGTCTCTTTGGCGTAGAGCCCTATTTTACAAACAATTATATTACGAACGCTGAGAGCTCTACTCGCTTGGGTATGCTTGAATCTACATACGGCAATCTACATTATCTAGTATTCGCAACTACTAAAACAGCACTGCACTCGATAATGCTCTATATCTATATTGCCATGTCAAAGATGGGACTGTACACGATAAATGCTGGCGATGTTGCTGAGTTCCGCAAGAACTGCGAATCAGTGAGCAATAAATTAAACATTGTTTCTTCCATGTCTGCTAAAACTCTTGAGATACTAGCAGAGATTAATGTGTTCCGCAATCTGGCTGCGCGTGATGCAGAAGCACCATATGTAATTGATAGCTGTCGTCCATCTGCACAGTGGCCATCCAATGGCAAAATTGAGTTCCGTGACTTTAGCATGAAATATGGTGCAGATCTAGGCTATGCTCTGAAGAACGTCAACCTAACCATTAACCCTGGAGAGAAGATTGGTATCGTTGGACGGACTGGTGCTGGAAAGTCTTCACTGGCCAAGGTGCTGTTTAGGCTGATTCATGAGAATACCAGCGGCTCAATTTTGATCGGTGGACAGGATATTTCTGAATTTGGCGTCGGTGACTACAGACCACGACTGGGCATGATTCCCCAGGAGTCGACTATGCTTAATGGTTCAATTAGACACAATTTGGATCCACTGAATCATTTTGACATTGAAGAAGTGTGGGCATCATTGGTAAAGTGCAACTTGTCTGAGCTAGTTTCATCCAAGGAGATTGCAAACGATGCCAGTGAGGATAAAATAAAGTACAAAGAAGACCAAGCATACAAAAGAGAACAGTGGCGAAATGCAGGATGGTGCAAGCGTGTGATGCTACTTATTCTAATGAAGCTACCCAAGACATTAGACCCTGTAGAAAAGCCCAAGTCCAGTGGATTGGATAAATCAGTTCAAGACAGCTTTAAGCGACTTAGTAGTGGTCAGCAGCAGCTATTTGGCCTGTGTCGCGTGCTAATGCGCAAGCGAAAGATTATTGTGCTTGATGAAGCCACGGCCAATGTCGATTTGGAGACAGACAAGTCAGTCCAAGAGCTGATTCGCAAGGAGTTTGGGGATTGCACTGTTCTGACCATTGCTCATCGCCTAGAAACTATCATGAACAGCGATCGCATTATTGTCATGGACAAGGGCACCATTGCTGAAATTGGCACACCACAAGAGCTGCTTGCCAAAGACGGAATGTTTGCACAGCTAGTCAAGACCAGCGACTTTGGCCAGTAATTTCTGCCAGTGTGGTTTTTTTATTTAACTTGAACAACAATGATCTATTATATTATACATTAGTGATATAACGCCATTCATATTGATGATATCATGTTGCAAGAAGTATTAGTTCATTAGATTTTGTCCATGGCCATGTCATTTTTGCTGCCACTGCTGCCCTCTGTGTTTTCAATACATATTGCCTCATCATCGCTATTCTCAACTCCTGGTGCATTCTTACTAGCAGCACTGTCAGAGTGTTGTTCCAGTGACCGATCTGATAGAGCTCCAGAGGATAGGCTAGTTTATTCATATCTGCCATCGGGTAGGCTACACTCGTCATCATAATCGCCAAGCCTAAATAAGTCCAATGGTTCTTCTAACTCATTGCGATATCCAGATTTTCAGTAAACAATAGCATGTTCCAAATTTTAGCAGACAGCTTCAATACAAAAGTAAGCAAGTCAGCAGTTACTAGGTTAACAGGAAAGCTGGACAAGGGCTGACGATAAGTGTCAATAGCCTTGTTCAAATCAGCTTCAGATACCGAGTCTTCTTTAGAATACATCTTAATAGCACGCATATGCAAAACAAATATTTCTCACAAAAAAAACTTTCAGTGTTGGGTGCATCGCTTAGTGCTGCCATCTAAATACAAACTAGCACTGAATCTTAGCCGCCGATTCTTCACAAGATTATCCTTGTGTCACTCACCAGCATGCAAAAGCTCAACTATTCCATGCCCACTGGTAAAGCTAAATTGGCCATAGAGTCGGACTTGCCGCCCTCAAACTCGCACAGTACCTTGGTGACTACAAGCCTTGTCTCTTCGTGAATCTCGGGGGATAGAGACTCTAGTATTAACTAGCTAGGGTCAATGTGTCCACCGGGAATATCCCACTAAT
The DNA here is from genome assembly GCA_027577415.1 of Coemansia sp. RSA 922. Taxonomy (NCBI): domain Eukaryota; kingdom Fungi; phylum Kickxellomycota; class Kickxellomycetes; order Kickxellales; family Kickxellaceae; genus Coemansia; species Coemansia sp. RSA 922. The sequence continues at coordinate 6,529 of JANBQS010000308.1, forward strand.
TTGGGTAGGGGTGCTCAAGAACTGTACACTAAAATACCGGCACCCTGAGGACGCCGTGGCAGATTCAGACTATTGCTCTAGTGTGCAAGATTATAAACTCTGCTGAGGTCTAGGTTGTACACAATGCTAAAGGCCCCAAATAATACATACCTGTAATATTCATGTACCAAAAGAAAGAGTAAATGTGAACTAAGTAATATACCAAATGTCACAATAAAGGCAAGTACAGGCAGGTATAAAGTATTTTGTGTAAACTTACACAGAAACTGCAGCAAGCAGGAGTATTTGCTTCAAGTACTAACAATAAAGTGAAATTAGACTGATCTCCCGAAAATTAGGCAGTTGAATGGCTGCACTCCAAAGACATGAACAAAGTGGTTGAGACTCAAAGGTCAAAGGAGCTCAAGTTCTTTCGCCAAAGCACTCTTTTATTTTCTTTTGTTGATGACGTAGAACCCTTCCCTCCTGCCAACTAAAAGTGTGGATGCACTTTTTTTATAGCTAAAAAGGCATTGGTTCTGCTGGCAAGAAAAATTCTCCCTTCTTCACTTTATTTTTCTCCATTTCATTCCTTGGTCATCTAGTTGTTTCTTGTGCTTTTTCAATGATTATCCAGGAGTACTTTTATTATGCAACCTCGGTGTTGCAACACTCTGCCCTTCCAGCTGCCGATGCTGCCATGGCAGCCATGTCACTTTACGCAGTCCTACGAAACAAGACACCATTGTCCAAGTGGCTAGGCAACACAACATCTCTTCTAGCGTGTGCTACTCTCGCCGCTCTTGCTGTCAACTCTTCAGTCACCTGGAGCCACATTTTGTTTTCTTTTGCTGTTATTTCGTCACCAGTTCTATCCGCTTCAGCAACAGGCTATATTTGGTTCCAAGCATTCCATCTATTAGGAGTTTACCGAGCACTGAATGGCTCAAGTGAAGCATGGCACAGGGTAGCATGTGCTCTACTACATGGTACTCTAGTGTTGGCAAACCTCGATGCCTCAAGCAAATCCCTACTAACCCAAGTTGTTCAGCAGTGCACCTATGCTCAAGAGCGCTACCTCATGAAACTGCAAAAACTGCGCCAAGTTACATTTGATGACATGTGGCCACTTCCAGAGAGATTCCAGCTTTGTAATGCTTACAGCGAGTTCAAGTACAACACTAACGAATCTTATTTTGTTATTCGTGCCATATTCCGCATGATGTGGCGTCCAATGATTCCAGTGTACATTGTCGGATTGTTGCTTCAATTCATACCACTTCTTCGAATCAGGCTAAATAGCAGCATTATGCACAACGTCGAGGACTTGTCCAACTATAGTATGTATATGATTGTTGCAGATGTTGCGCGTATTATGCTTGCTCAGTTGTTGGACAACCAGCAGAGCCTAGCTCTGCAGTATATTGAGAACGAAATGGCAAGAGCAGAGAATGCAATTGACATTGAGGTGTTCCGCTTGCCCTTACAGAGGCTAGGACTAAGGAATAAATCAGATGATTATAAGCCACTCAGCTATTACATCAAGCCCTTAATTGAGCTTTCACAAAAGGTCGAACGTCTACTCAGCTCTATGTTTTCTTTAGCTATGACAGGATGGATGTTGTACAATCACATTGGTTACTATGTGATTATTGCAGTCATATTACCTCATGTGTTGAAGCTTGTTTATCTTGGACTAGGGTTACTAATGGGTAATGAGGATGACTGGAAGGAGCTCCAAGAATATAATGTCCTCAATTCAGACATGTATGATATAACCAAGGGAATAAAGTCCATCAAGATTTTTGCTTGGGAGAAAATGTTTCCAAGCTTATCACCCAAGCCAACTTACATTTCCAGTGAAAAGCTTCCCTGGTATGCTCCAATTATGCGACTCGTGTTGACTTTGTTGAGCACAATAAGCTTTCTCGCTGACGAATTGAGTGTATTTGCAGCCATATATGCTTACTCTACATCCTCGATAGTCAATGCTGGTATGCCCAATGTGGATATATATGAAATTGCTTCCCTTACTCAAAATCTACAGGACGATATGACCATAATTAGCTGCACATTGTCCGGATTAAAAAGAATACCTAAAGACAATCAGAAAGTTGAAACCATGCTTAAAGGCGACTATCTCAATTCTTTTCCTCATTCAGACGATACTTCAGAGGTTGGTCCGTTAGTAGAGATGAACAATTGTAGCTTTACTTGGGGAACTGGTGATAAGGCTAAGGATATTCTTTCGGATGTCACACTTAATGCTGGAGCTGGAGAGTTGGTGGCAATAGTTGGCAAGACTGGTGCTGGAAAGTCGTCACTATTGCTGGCCATGTGTAGTGAAGTGGAGATGACGCAAGGAAAAGGAAAGTTGGTTGGAAAGATTGCATACCTGGAGCAGCAGCCGTGGATCATGAATGACACGTTACGTGCAAATATTCTCTTTGGGCGTGAATATGATGAAGAATACTACTGGGAGGTGTTGAGTGCCTGTGCACTTACAGACGACTTGGAGATGTGGCCAAAAAGCGATATGACTGTTATTGGCGAGAATGGCATGAACATTTCAGGAGGTCAAAGGGCTCGCCTAGCATTGGCTAGAACTGTGTATTCTAAGGCTGACATATATTTCCTGGATGACCCCTTGTCAGCAGTTGATGCCATTGTCAAACGCCATATTCTGGACAATATTATCTTGAGCACTGGACTGCTGGGTGATAAGCTGCGTTTTGTTACCACTCATGCAGACAACATCTTGCCACTATGCAATCAAGTTGTTACTGTGGATGATGGTCATGTTTCTGTTAAGGTTCAGACACCTCAAGTCCATACTGCATTTGATTTCAAAGCCAAGGCAAAGCCCAAGCAGAAAGATGTTGACTACGCCAGCAAAGAGCTACAGGTAGAACCAGCTTCAGATGATATGGAAATAACTAGTGACTCTAATGAGAGCACTGATTTAATAGCCAGTACTAATGATACCTCTAAAAAGCCAAAGCAGTGGTCACACTGGAGCAACGCCTTGTATGCTATTCGCATTTGTGGATTTCCAGTGGTAGCAACTATTATTCTTACGGGGCTGTTTAGACATATATCACAGTTTCTATTTAAAGTATACCAGCTTGATGCACTAAGATCAAGCAGTAGTTCTAGTACAGCTAGCAATCATGCTATGTTGACCTATATTGGAATGGCAACATTGGGCAATATAATAAATTGCTTGTCGTGGGACCTTGAAAACTACATTGAAGGGGCTTTTATTAATGATAAGTATGAGCAAAAAATTGGCAAACATCTTATTAGAGGCCTGCTGTTTGCACCACTGTCAATCTTTGAGAGTAAGCAAGATAGCGATATTTTCAACGACTATAGTGAAGCTGTTGACACATTTAAATATGATGTAAATAACTTTTTGTCAAATAGTTTGACAGATGTTATTGGTGTCTTATTATTGATATATCAAATTGCAAAGTTGTCTCCATGGCTTCTCTTTAGTTTTCCACTGTTTTGGTGGGTGTCCCATGTGATGAAATCAATTTTCGAGCCATTGGACACACGTTTTGTGGGGCTGAATAAGAAAGTGAAGAAAGATCATGACCACAACAAGAGCTTAGTCAATGATGGAGCTCAGATGATCCGCCTCTTTGGAGTAGAGCCTTACTTCACAGACAATTACATCCAGAGAGCCGAGAGCTCTACCCGATTGGGTATAATAATATCCGCTTACAACAATTTTAGTCGTCTAGTGTCCGCATCTACTAAAACAGCACTGCACTCGACATTGCTCTATGTCTATATTGTCATGTCAAAGATTGGGTTTTATGCTATAGGGGCAGGCGATGTTGCTGAGTTCCGCGATAACTGTAGATTAATGGGTTGGAGAATAGAAACAATTCCCTCATTGTTCAAGGAGACTTTCGAGATACTAGCAAAGATTAATGAGTTCCGTAATCTAGCTGAGCGTGATCCAGAGGCACCATACGTAATTGATAGCTGTCGGCCATCTGCACAGTGGCCTCCCAATGGCAAGATTGAATTCCGCGACTTTAGCATGAAGTACAGCGCAGATCTTGGCTATGCTCTGAAGAACGTCAACCTAACCATTAACCCTGGAGAGAAGATTGGTATCGTTGGACGGACTGGTGCTGGAAAGTCTTCTCTAGCCAAGGTGCTGTTCAGATTGATTCACGAAAATACCAGCGGTTCTATATTGATTGATGGCCAGGATATTTCTGAATTTGGCGTCGGTGACTACAGACCACGACTGGGCATGATTCCCCAAGAGTCATCAATGTTTAGTGGGTCAATAAGAAGGAATTTGGATCCACTGAACCAGCTTGACATTGAAGAAACGTGGGCAGCGTTGGCAAAGTGCAACTTGTCTGAGCTAGTTTCATCCAAGGAAACACCTAGCAATGGCTGTGAGGAGTCAGAGTACGAAGATGACCAAGCACACAAAAGAGAACAGTGGCAAAAAGCTGGTTGGCTTAAGCGTGTAATGCTATTTATTTTCATGAAGATGCCCACGACATTAGACCCCGTAGAAAAGCCCAAGTCCAGTGGATTGGATAAATCAGTTCAAGACTGCTTTAGAAGCTTTAGTAGTGGTCAGCAGCAGTTAATTGGCCTGTGTCGCGTGCTAATGCGCAAGCGCAAGATTATTGTGCTTGATGAGGCCACCGCTAATGTCGATTTAGAGACAGACAAGTCCGTTCAAGAGCTGGTTCGCAAGGAATTTGGGGATTGCACTGTGCTGACCATTGCTCATCGCCTAGAGACGATTATGAATAGTGATCGCATTATTGTCATGGACAAGGGCACCATTGGCGAAATTGGCACACCACAAGAGCTGCTTGCCAAAGACGGAATGTTTGCACAGCTAGTCAAGACCAGTGATTTTGGACAGTAAATCTCGTCAACATAGAGTAATAAGTAACAGCTTCAATAGAGACGCAATCTATACCCAATAAATAAATATGTTCAACCTAGTCTTCACTTACAGCAATCGCCTTTCTCTTACTGGATCCTTTCTTCTTTGGCTCTGTCGAGGACTCGAGCTTAGGCATGCTTTCCCAAATGGAATCAGCATCTAGTTGATCAATCTCCTCCTGGTTCACATCCCTATGCTCCCAATCCCAGACGACCTGCGAGACCCTCTGCTTAATATACGCACGGTGCAGCATTCTATGCATACCGTCAGCCTCATAAACACGCAAGAACCGATCCAGACCAGCAGCAGCGACCTTGGTACCGTCCTCGCTTAGCGCAATAGCCTTGACCGCCCCAGCAATGCCCTTATACCCGCCGATAATTCTGCCCATACGCAAATCCATCTTTTGCAAATTCCCTTCGTTGTCGGAGAAAAACAACTCGGGCTTTGCGTGCGACACAAGTATATGGTTGATCAGGTGCTTGCTGACTTCCCAATCATGGACCGGTCTCTGCTTCGCCTTGGCGTCGTAGATACGGATCTGTTTGTACCCAGTGGATACGGCGATTGTCGGGTTAGTGGTGTTGTCGTCGATAAACTGCATATCTGTTATCCATACTGGCACTCGCATGTCAAGGAAGTCGTGGCCCACGTTCTTGGATTTGAATATCGGCGTGCCGCTGGGTTTAGAAAACTCAGTGCTCGATCCCGCACTCTTAGCCGTCTCCGCATCCCACACAGTCAATTCCTGCTCGCGTCCGCCAACAGCAAATATACTCGCTCGCTTATCGTGAACCCGCATTTTGCAAGCATCGATCTGAAGCCTCAACAAGGTTGCAGCACTATCCGACTGCTCGTCATCGCCATACGACTGGTAGCGTACTTCGCCCATGTTTGTAGCAGTGATAAAGTGACTATCACTTGCACCGATACCCACATAATGCCGGTCGCTGATCGTCTTCCCGTTGCTTTTGACGCTGAACGGAGCGTTAAACTCCGGCTCACTGAAAGTATACAGAGACTCGCCGCTGTCCTTCGACACGACCTCGACAGCTCCGTTTTTGCGAGCTACTACAAAAGTTGGCTCGCCAGATCTCCAGTTTGAGGCATACATATGCTGAATGGCTAGATCGCGGTTAACAGCGCCATGCAAGTTCCATACGTCGGTACCAGCAAGTATGTTGTCCTCCGTCACTACTACTTCGCCCTTCTTCGCGTTGGCCTTGGCTTTGGCATCGGCCCTCACCTTCTTCGCCGCTTTGATCTGGGCCTCGAGTAAGGAGACCTTGGAGTCGACATCAACACCTACACGAGTTATAACCATGTCTTTTTTTTAGTACTTGCAACCAAGTGACACCGTCTCTAGCACATTACGCCAAAACGCTTGCCATTCCAAAGTACACACCTTTAATTTGACCGGTTTCGTCGCTCGTATAGAACCGCATACTGACTGAGAAAAATGCAGATAGAGACAAAAGATATAGTAGAATTTTTTTATTTAACAAGACAAGAGTCAAACGAAGAGAACGGCTGCATTTTTTTTTTTTCCAAGCGCAAGTCGCCAGAAAAAAATATATAGTTGCTGATTATCTTGATTCGATCTCCTTGATCAAGAGCCTCTCTTTTACCGCAACTCGATCGTCGGTGGCACTTCGGGGATGGAGCCCAAGGTAAAGCTGAGCGCTTGGAAGCTGGCTATCTCTTGCGCGGTCAGCTCACGAGACGGGCCAGTGGCGCTACTAATCTCTTCGGGCGTATCGCCAAACGATAGGACCCTAGCCGGCCCAGACGCAACCGAGCTACCGCCACCAAACGCTGACTGACCACCAAACGCTGACTGACCGCCAAATCCTCTGCCTGATGCCGCAGCACTGCCATGCTGTTGCTCCCACTGCCGGGCATAATCTTGCGCGCGATCAGCAATTCCATTTACCTGTTGGTTCATCTGGATCGCAAGCTGGTCGTACTTTTGCTGGTACATATTCAGGGCGTCTTGGTTCTGCTGCTGGCTCACTGTGTAGTACTCGAATCTTGCTTCTTCGGGCGAAATGTCAGTGCCAGTAATCAGGTTGGGTTTGTCGGCCACGGGCCCAAACGTGCTGTACTTCCACAGCGGCCGATCCGTGATGGTGCGCTTGAGAAGATCCGCAGTCAAGGGTCCTCCCTTGAGCTCTCCTCCTCCTCCATTGGCCCTAGACGGCGCTGTGGCAGAGGAGGCAAATGAGCCAGACGCCGAGGCGCCGAACGCTGACTTTTGTGGTGATTTGTTGTCTACTTTGGCGAGACCACCAAATGCACTACCGCCTCCTCCAAATACACTGGTACCTGCGCCGCCACCGAACGCGCTTCCGCCACCAAATGTGCTATTAGCTGTACTACCGCCAAATGCGCTACCACTTCCAAATGTGCTGGTACTTGTGCCCCCACCAAAAGCGCCACCACCTCCAAATGCACTGGTGCCAGTGCTGGCGCTGCTGCCAAATGTAGTGTTGCCTCCACCGAAAGCATTAGTCTTGGCGCCAGTACCGCTACCAAAAGCACTGGTACTACCACCCCCAAATGTACTGCTATTACCGCTGTCTAAAGCGCTGCTGCCTCCACCGAAAGCACTGGTCTTAGCACCGCTGCCAAATACACTGGTACCGCCGCCAAATGCGCCGCTCTTGCTGCTGTCCAAAGCATTACTTCCTGCTCCGAAAGCACTTTTACCTCCACCGAAAGCGCTACCACCAGATCCCAAAGCATTTCCACCGCTTCCAAACACGCTGCCGCCTCCTCCGCCGCCACCACCGAATACGCTACCCCCGCTGCCAAAAGCAGTACCACTTCCAAAGGCACCTCCACTGGTGCTGGCGCCAAACTTTGTGCCACTACCAAACGTACTACCGCCTCCAAACGCGCTTCCGCTGCCAAGCACGTCGAATCTGTTACTAGCGGACCCACTGCCCATTAGCGCCTGTGAAGAGGACTGTCCAAAGGCCGAGGGACGTGCAGCTGGGTGCTCATTCCGGCATTTGTCGCCAAAGCTGCATTTGCCTTGCAGAAAGTACTGACAGACTGGCATGTTTAGCTATGAATGAGATAATTTAAAAGAAGTAAAGAAGTGATGTACAAAAATGTTACAAGAAAAAAATAATAAATCAATAATAAAAAAATATAGAGAAGAAAAAAAGCAAAGCAAATCAGGATAGAGCCATCAGCCCGTATCTGGGGTGATGATTGAGAAAGTGGTAGCAGTTTGTTATTTATCGCAGAGAGTACAAGAGAAGAAGAAGAAAAATGTGTATGAAAAGTTAGTCTAGTTTAGAGGCAAGGGGACGTAGCAGTAGTGGCGACGTTGGGTTCAAAGATAGCATGTGGCCCATTCGCTGAGCCTTGGTCTTCAAGTACAGATCGGCTTCGGCCATGACGTTCTTTTGCAATGCCAAGTGGCGCGAGTACGACAGCTCCGAGGCAGGGCTATCGTCCAAAGTATCATTCGACGACGAGGACTCGTTGTCGTTGCTCCACCAGCGCGGATACATGGGCACATGGCAGACAACATCCAGCTTGGTACCATGCCCCTGCAGCTGGCGGATCTTGTCCGTGTTGTTAGTTAGCAAGCGCAGCTTATCCACGCCCAGATCAGCCAAGATAGCGCGAGCCGCTCCGTACGTGCGGGCGTCGGCCGGGTGGTTGAGCAAGAGGTTAGCATCGACAGTATCGTGGCCCATGTCCTGGAGGTTATAAGCCTTGAGCTTCTCCAGCAGCCCAATGCCACGGCCCTCCTGGCGCAGATAGACGATAACGCCACGGCCCTCCCGCTGAATCAGCCGCATGGCCTCGGCCAGCTGGTACCCGCAGTCACAGCGCACGCTAGACACGGTCTCGCCCGTAAAGCACTCCGAGTGAATACGCACCAGCGGCGCATTGACCAGCGACACCCGCGGCGCCACAAAAGAGTCGACTGGATCCGGCTCAAATCCCATCTTGCTCAGAGCAGGCCCCTGCCCACTGCAATCAGGCAGCTGCCGCCGGGCAATATCCTTTTGCACAAGACGACGCAGGGCGCCAGTGCTAGCACCACGGATCCTCCTGTCCATATCCGATTCGCCAGGCTTTGCCGACTCCAAAGTCTCGCTACGTATATCGTCGCCAAACACAATAGCCAGATGCTCCTTATCGTCCTCGTCAGTGTGATACAAGTGCAAGTAAAAGTGTCCCCCCGGATAAGGAATGCGAGCTCGGACCTGGCACTCCGCCTGCGTATCCTCCCCCGCCGCCGTCAAAGTAGTGGACAAGCTACTGTAAGAAGAGCGACTCTGTGATGAGGCGCGCGCACCAGTGTTTAGTATCAGATCGTCAGGAGTCGCAGAGTACGAAAGCAAGTCGTCGATTTGTGAGAGTGTCGCCCCGTTGCCCTCAATGTCCGTAGACGCCCAGTTGACAGGCGTAGCGCTATCACCTCTACCAGAGATAGACTGACTGTCGCTTCTAGTACTCCCCTGGTCTTGCTGCTTGAGTATGTGTAGCGCCATATCGAGGCTGGCGTTAAAGTGTGCCTTAGACGAAGCGCTGTTGTGAGCCAGGGTGGCTACGGGTAGCCGCTCAGCAGGCGTCGAGGCCACTGCGGTGACGGTCTCCAAGTCAGCTAGCGCGACAGAAGGCATTGTGTAAGTATCGATAACAGTAACTAAAAGTTGATAGCAAACTGATAATAAAAAAGAAGAAAAATGGTTAGAGCTGATAAAGAAGAAAGAGGGGAAAGCCACAAGGGTGAAAAGTCAGCTAGAACTATCGGATCTAGCGGAACAGTGCCCCCTTTTTATCAGCGAGCGGTGCTGCTGACCAATCGGCCAATGTGTGACTAAAGTTACTATTCGCGGATTGATAAGCGCACGCTCTCCCCCCACGCCTTCCCAAAGCACGTGCCACCAAAAAAAAGTGTGTAACGCCCTCTGCTGATGGGGCCCGCACACAACACCAATTAAAGCAAAAACTTACACTCTTAAATTAATAATGGATATTCCGACAGAGAGGAGCATGTCCAACTGGGCCAGAGCCCTCTATTTATGTGTACAGATACTGATATGTTATCCCGCTCTCAGCCGAATGTACACAAAACCTTGGCCCATGTTGAGTCACATAGGCGACTTTGAGCTACAGAGGTGAGCAAGGGAACCTTCTCCAACTTTTGAAGATTGCCCCCTTGCCTTATCTACTCTGTGGCAAGCACAGGTCCAATCTCCGAAAGCAACAAATATGTAATACATAAAAGATGCTGCGCCAAGAAAAAAATCTTCCAGAGTAAAATATTGCGTTTTTGGGGGATAAAGAAATTCTAGAAAAGGACTCGGACTTTATAGCGGCGCTGGGCTATTATTGAACTGATCCGGTTTCTATGCACATACTGTAAGCAGTGTAATTGCTTCTGTAATTTCAACTACCACGCGGATGCACGGAACTACTAGAAATGATCAAAAATAGCACACACAAAACAGAGGGGTTTGCTTCAGCAGTGTTCTAGAACACGTCCATGAGTGCATCTCGCTCGGTGCATTAATAGGATCTGTGTCAAAAAAAACAGGGACATGCACAGGTGAGGAAGGCTCGTGGAACTTTCCTCCCAACAAGCTTATTCGCCAGGCTGCGGGCCATTTGCAGGTATGCCAGCACTGGGAGGGTTTCCTGCCACTTATACCGCTGCAACAATAGTTGTTCTAGGCCATTCACCCTACATGAAAATGTCTCGGTCCAGATGAAAGTTCCAGCTCCTCCCGAGACAACTTGCTCCAGGCCTAGGCCCTGCTTCTCAGTTGGATGGATAGTACATTGCAGGACACTATGGATACATTAAACAATATTAGGTTCTAATGACATACCCTGCTAGCGAGGTTCATATTCCTTGAACATGTCTCTTTTTTTAGACGTTAGTAGCTGTGATGTGCCTGGGAGAACCAAACCAACACTCTTTTGGATTGACAAAAAGTGCAGAATTGTGAAAAACGCTAAAAAGAAAAGTGCTGCCTAGGCTAGCAGGGCGAATTGTTTTCCCCCCTCCCTTTTTTCCCTAGCATTCTTTGAGGGCACTGTGGCCAAAGAAACTAGATACTTTTTGCCAACAATGCGTCTATTATTAGATGCGTTCACTTCTTTGGACAAAATGCGGCGGTTTTCCTCTTCGTCTTGAGCAAAAAAAAACCGCCAATTTTTTTCCACAGCCTTCTTCTTTGACAAAAGACGAGCACTATAAACTTGAACATCAAGCCTTCTTTTACCAAAAGGCAACAAAAAAAAAAAAAGAAAAAAGTGTTGATTGCCTTTCCAAAGCAAGCATTTTCCAAAGCTTTGCTTTATTCAAAGAAGTATGGCGAACAAAATGGAAAAAATGGCACCAAAATACTTTGCCGCTGTCGAGACGAAAATATATTGGTTTTTTTTTTTGCTTGGACAGCCATTTTTTTGCTGCTACTCGCTCTGAATTTTTGACTATAAAAGAGAAGCTGGCGCCCAATGTTTAGCAGCATAAATCCCACATCCCCTACACCATTTTTCACTTTCATAGTTTAAACTAACATATATTTGCTCTAAATGACTGATAGGCTAATTCCTTATTCCGGACAAACGGTAGACGGCAAAACCACTTGGGAAAATATCACTAGCAAATATGGTGCTGGAGAAAAAGACGAATTCATGGAGGCGTTAAAGGTTATGCTTGTTGAACTATATCCTGGATTTAAAGCCGAAATAGAAAGTGATAATTTTTGGAGCGATGAGAATGCTCGTATCCAAGATGGTGATAAAGACGTTATGTTCAGTGTGATGCACAAGTTTAAGCCCAGTAAGAACCCCGATGAGAAGCCCCATGAAGATACAAATACGTGGATGTGTTCTATTATAACAGTGCCAAGGTCCACCTAAGAGTATGCTCGGTTTATTTGGCACAGCCCTCATATGTGCAAATATCCTTTGTCAAGCCCTTGACGCCGCAAGAAAGCACACATACTACTGCCAGGCAATACTCTTACATGTAGCTTATTCTATAGATTTCTTTTTAAAGTGCTTAGAATTTTTTTTACGACAATACAAATTACTTTATTTAAAATCACAGCACTAGAAGCCAATGCCACGCCTCAACTGTGTCGTAAGGCTAGACTTGATAATTGCCGCATTAGCCTGCCAAGCGATCAATGCGCCAGTCCAAAACACCATGGCGTAGATACGCAAGTGCTTATACGCCAGCAGCATCAGCAACTGCATAGATGGCAACTGTCCGAGTCTTCGCACAACAAGCCTCACAGTCTTTGACGTCAACTGACGCAGCATACCAAGCATGCTGCCGTGCCGACCGCCCACCAGCTGGCTCAGTGGAAGTGCCAACAGATGCAACGCCAGGCGCCGAAACATGTTGCCAGGAGTCTCAAGCTCGCCACTGCCACTTGCTTGCGCAGCCTTGCTCGAAATGAAAATAGCAGCGCGCCTAGGCAAGGGCAAGTCGCCATTATTTCCCTGCCGCGACGTGGTGGTAGTCATCGAGACGCCAAAGTTTAGGGCGGCGACCGTAGACATGAGCACGTCGGCCTGCTGCACCAATCTGCTTTTCGACGTGGCTAGCGCCAGACGCGAGTCGGCACTAGCAATGCTATCGCTAATGGATCCCAGCATGCGCTGCACGCCCTGGACAGCTCTTTGAAGCGACGCCAGCTGAATTGGAGTTATCACCGATCGAGTATCATGGTCCACCGCAGGCTCGTCGACCACTGTGCTGCTCACCGGCGACATTGCCAGCGGCTGTTGAGAGGCGCCTCGGCCAAAGCTGAGCATGCTGGAATTGCGACTAATAAAGCCCAGCCGAGACCCAGCCCTCTTGGGCGTACTGTAGCCAAGGCCGCAAGACGTCACTGCAGAGTATGTCGTTTCCCGGGCATCAGAATACGCCGAGCAAAAGTCATCCGCATCAGCCTCGCTCTCAGCACAGCTGCCACTGCGCCCTATATAGTCACTCAGCGCTCTAGTGGCCAAACTCGACTTGGCAGACAGCGCCGCAGAAGCGCAACTATGCAGCTGAGCAACATTATCGGCAAGCTTGACTGTGTGCCTGGCCGCAAGTGAATCGGCTCTTTCAAAGACAACAAGGTCCTGAGAGTCGCAGTCGGGACCCATCAATGCCAGCAGCATGGGCCGCAACGCCTGCCGCGCATGCTCCAACAAAACGGACGAAGCAGCAGTAACATACACGCGGCCCACAGTGACGGGGTAGTAAGTTTTGGCAATATCGACTATTCGCGCGATATCAGCAAGTCCAATATCCGCCAGCGCCAGTGACTCGACTGGCACGACCACAGCCGCCTGCGCTACCAAGCAATGCGCCTGATGTGCCGCCTTCAACGCCACACGCGCGTCCTCCAGCGCATCGACGCCGCGCGCAAAAAGCCTCCAGCCAGCGCTCTCAGCCATCATATCAACTGGTGACGCTGTTGCGCTGGCCCTTCGCCGCGGCAGCATCGTCGCCTGACGCGCACGCACCAGGACCATACCCCGACTGTCTACGACCAGGTCCTGGCTATCGACCAGTCTTTTCAGCGGATAAACCTTGTTCTCCTCGCGCCATGTCAGAGTCCGCGCCAAACTGGCGGTAGTTGCAATAAAGTCACCCTGGTACGCGCGCAGCATCCTCAGTATCGAGGCAGAGTCGTCCAAGTACTCGGTTATAAATGCTGGAATGTATGTCGACGTCAAGGCATTTCCCATGTCTGAGTGGTCGCGTAACTGCCGTACCTCGGCGGCAATTTCACTAACGGCCTGCTCGTCTGCAGAGTCGGAGAACAGCGGTGGTAGAGACATTTGAATGAGGATAAAAGAGTGAGTAAATATACAAAGTGATAAATAATAAAAAGTTAGTGGCGGTGGGGAAAAAAAAAAAAATTGGAGGAACCTCTCTTGTTGCTGCAAGCAAAGCGATGCGCAAGCCTCGCAGGAATGCATTGATATCCCGTATTTGGCAGCAATGGCGCGGATTTAGGTCACGCTTCTCCATATCTTTCACATGTCTGCCAACTTTTAAAAAAAAAAAGTGACTAAACCGGGAGAGATTGGTCCGTGTGCAAGGTCTGAGAGGATCGCCCATCATATCCGCCGCTTTTTGACCAGATTAGACCGAGTGATCAAGACGAGCCGCTGATAAAGATATCCCGCGCGGTCCAAGAACTAAGCATTAGCCCAAAGCCTTTCCCTTTGTCGCATTAGGTCAAAAGAACCCATCTCTATATTTAATCCTCATCCGAGTGTGGCAAAGCCAGCAAAAAAAAAAAAGAGATGCGCGCCACCTGAAAAAAAAAAAGAGAAAAAAAGACACCATGCAAGGCGATCAATGCAAATGTACACATCCAGCTCTTTAATTTCCCACATCCTTTACCTTTTGACAAAAAAAAGGAGATGTCACTTTTATTGTTAGAAAGCATTTCACTTCCACCTCACATGGTTGGGGGAGGGGATGAAGAAGTACGTGGTATACACAACACGCTACATTTGGGAAATTGTTGTATATAAAGAGCCACAGTCTCTCCCCGGTTCTCGTTTCCAACATCATCCAATTCACTCGCTCATCCTTCTTTGCGCTGCACAGTTTCATTTTTTTTTCCTTGGCATACACTTTCAGCAATATCTTTAACCATGTCGAACGCCACTACCGCCGCTTTCACTTCGTCGTGGAGACCAACTGCGCCCTCCGAGTCGCAAATCGATTCACTCGTCGAGGACTTTTAAAAAAAAAAAACTCACCCCGCGCGCCATCCCACAAAGCCAGCAAACATAGACATAGACCACAGCGTTTCACTTTTTTATTTATCGAGTTTAGACAATAAAGTCTTATTTAGGCATAAACTCCGCAAGTGTGTAATAGATCCCAAATAAAAGGATTTAACCCGAGTTGAACTTTACGCCAGATGGTCCTAAAATATATAGGAGTTTAACAAATACATTTTTAAGTAAAAAGTGTGTATGAATTGTTTTTTTTTTTGGTTGTCCTAAATATTGAACAAGCTCTCTACTTGTTCCTCGGTGGGCGGCTTGGGAAAGATACCTGAAACGACCAAG
>JANBQS010000309.1:0-21462 GCA_027577415.1 Coemansia sp. RSA 922
ATTATTTTATTTAATACGAGACATTAGAACGGTGACTTAGGCTAACGCCAAATAAGCTAGACTACAAATCTACACTGACAAATAACAGCATGACTGATATTGGGCATCCCACCAGTCAGGTTAGCAGTAGTGCAGTCGATGAGCAACCCATTGCATCGATCACCATTGTTGGCCATAGCGAGGCCCATAGTGTGTGTCCTGCTCAGCAGGATGCTGCCATCTTGCTCACCCCTGCACTTCCAAGGACATGGGCTCCGACTGTTGCTATCAACATGGCCCACCAGCAACAGCCTGTCATTAGAAGGGTATCTGGCAAGGCACTAATTGCCAGGCGGCATACTGCCAGTGTCGGTCCACTTGCACCCCTAGCAAGTCTGCTTCTCACTTGCCATTGAGTAAAGCAATGGATTCGGCAACATCTCGGGGGAAGGGCCCATCACTTAGCCGCACGATGTGATTCCTTACTGCCATTCATTCGTGATATCAGCAGGAGGACTATAGCCACTTCTAGGCTGCGCATCGCTTTGGCCACTAGCACTTTTTGGCTTGACAATGCCGAGGTTCTCAGCCGCATTTGGTTGCATTTCAAGCATCGGACTTTGCTCACTATTAAAAGACGACCCTGCCAGCAGCTACTTGCCAACTATGGGCCACTCGACATTAACTATGGCTCTAATATCGCACAATACCCTGTACCGCCCATTGACACTACTGGCTTGTGCCCTGCTGATCAGAGTGCAACAGGAGGTGGTTTCGTGTATGCTCCTCCACAGCAACAGGCACAAGATGCCTTTGGGGCAGGCACTGCTTTTGCAGCACAATTCGATGTCGCTGGCCACATCTAGGCCCATGGTATGCATCCTGTCGAGCAGGGTGCTAACAACAAGCATGACCATTGGCTGCCAGTCACTCAGGACGATTTTGGCACAGGTGGCAGCTCCCTCATGCCCATTGGTGGCAACGATGAGACCAACAACCAAGGCCAGGTTGTGCCAAGCACCAATATCACACCCAACCCTGCACAGCATGATGATGACATGGATGGTCTAGAGCTCTCGCTTCATGGCCTCACAGTGCATGAGGTACCGCCCGTCATTAATGACACAACTGGCGCCATTGACAACAACATCTGGCATCAAGTCCCACAGCTGGACATCAACCATTGGCTCCATGTGCGACACATCTCCCAAGGCATTACTGATACTATGCCCTTCATTGAGCTGGTGGACCAGATGCACGTAGACCTGATGAGATGTGCTGTGTGATCATTGGTCAATGGCCAAGGCCTTGAAGGACTATTGGAAGGATTTGTCAAGTCGAATGATCAAGGGGTGATCATCCTACATTGGGTATTCTTCCTGCCAGGCCATCCGGACTTCATTGCTCTGCCAGATGAACCTGCACCAGGAGATAGGCATGGTCAGATCAATGCTGACAACTTTGGGGCAGGCAGAGAGACTGGCGGTGAGCATCCTGGCCGTCATGGCACCAATTTCGAGCTGGACGCCAACAAGCAAGTCGATCAACTAGCAGACGTGTTTCATAGCCTAGTAACGCATGATGAGGCACCTGTTGCTAATGACCCCACGAACTCTGATGACGATGGGCACAACTCGGACGCTGAATCCATGGTATCATCCCAGATTTCTGTCATATTAGAATAGCAATGGCTAATTCGCAAGACCAGGGCGCTAATAGGCTAACCTCAAGGATCGTAACAGCAAAATGAGTCGATGTAACAAAGCACCAGGGCGTTGGCGCTTGTGAGTGTGCTGTCGAAACCCCGGCTTCTCTATACAACCACATACACTACAACAAAGCAGTTGGCAACCTCTAGTGCTCGTAGTTTGGCCTTTCAGTTAGATAATCAACAGTCAGCATTTATTTTCAAAAGAATATTCATACGCTCTTCTTACCAGCATTATAAAGAGTCGACTGAGGTGTTTGGTACTGAAAAATTAATGCTATATTGAAAGTAGAAGATGATGAATGTTTAGTTTCATCCGCGTGTTGAGCTACGCTCACACAAAAGCTAATATTGGTGATCCACAATTTGATCCATCAAGGGAAAAGATGATTATCAGTAATCGGGGAGATGACAACTGACACCCGCTTTGGTTCACGCTTCTTCTTCTTTACATTTTGTTTCAATTTCACTTATTGGCTTATTTGTCAAGCGAAAGGCAAGTCCACTAGTCGACGTACTCGTTTGCCCACTATATTAGCGTCGATCGCACCAGTACTCAAAAGGAAGTTAATATAAATCTCGAACCTGTAGCAAACATTAAAAAGCAATGGTGACCGGAAAAACAATCGCCATTGCTACTGCCGTCACGGCAGCTGTAGCCGGACTCAGCTACGTCGCATACTTCGACTACAAGCGTCGTAACGATCGCCAATTCAGACGCAAGCTCCAGCGCAACCGCAAAAAGGCCGAAAAGACCGCGCAAAAGGTCAGCAGCTTATCGCTCGATGATATCAACGACCAAGCGCTCGAGCTCCTGAACATTGTCACCAAGGAGAAACTACCCGAATCTGCCGAAGATAAGGAGCAGTTCTTCTTGGCCCAGGTATCGAGAGGCGAGACTCTGTGCAGCGCTGGTCCCGCCGGATACACAGAGGCCGCTTGCCGGTTCTACCAGGCTCTGATGGTCTATCCGAACCCCGTCGAGCTGGTTATGATTTACCAGAAAACTACGCCAGAGGAGGTGTTTAAGCTCGTCATGGCGATGATGGCTCAGGAAGTGCGCCAGAAGCAGTCTAGATACTTTGACGCCTTCCCGACGGCAGACAAGTTTGTCTCGATCAAGGATAAGAACAAGCTCGGCGCCAGTAAGGGAAAGAAGGCTGAGGAGGGCAAGGAGGTGGTTACTCCTAACCGCGGTCTATTTGCTACCAAGAGCTTTGAGGCGGGCGAGATCGTCTACGAGGAAGACGCGGTTGTGTCTACTCTGTTGCCTTGTGCTCAGAACGGCCAGTTCTGCTACCACTGCCTTAAGCATATTCCCGAGACCAAGGATCGTGTGGAAGAAGCGCAGGACGAGACTGAGCCGGCTGAGAAGGTTGCCGAGGAGCCTGTGGAGGACGCCGAAGAGGCCAAGGCTGAGGAAACCGAAGACAAGGGCGATGAGGAGAAGCTCGATGAGGAGAAGCTCGACGAGGAGAAGGTCAGCGAGGAGAAGACCGAGGAGGTCGAAGCCGAGACTGAGGCTGTTGCGATCCCCGCCGCCGATGCTGATGAGGAGGAGGAGGAGGAGGAGCCAAAGACCTACGCCGAGGCAATCTCTGTCGGACTTACACCCGAGTTCAGCGCCAAGAGCAGCTCCGCACTCGCCTGCGACAAATGCCACGAAGCTGTATACTGCAGCGAAAAGTGCCGCCAAGACGCATACGACGGATACCACCAATTCCTATGCCCGAGCAGCACCAGCTCGACCGCCCGCGAGTTTGCGCTTCTCACTCAGCAGTCGCACGAGTTGGCGCCTATCCTGATTGCCAAGTTCTTTGGCCTGCTCGTTGACCGCGAAAAGAAGAAGGAACTGGCCCGCGCCCTAGGCGTTGCCGGCGAGACCACTGAGGCTGACAAGTACACTACCTGGGAGCACCTCGAGTGCATGCGTTACTTGGAGCTGCTTCCTACCACGAGCGACGCCAGGATCCTGCGCAAATTGGGCGAGCTCATGAGCCACAGCGTTCCGGGACTCGTCGAGTTTGTTACCAGCGATCGCTACACCATGCTCAAGGGCAAGCTCGACTACAACGCCTATGCTGTGCACACCGATGTTGATGTGCCCACTGCCAGCGAGTCGGAGATAGTATCCGATACTATGCGCGATGACCATGGTGCCAGCGCTGTGGGTACTGCCTTGTACTTGATCTCGTCGCATATTGCTCATAGCTGCGATCCTAATGCTCAGGCTGTATTCTCCGAGGGTACGGATAAGATTGCTATCAAGACGCTCAAGCCCGTGGATAAGGACGAGGAGCTGCGTGTCTCCTTTGTGGATCCCTCGCTGCGTAAGGAGGATAGGCAGAAGCTGCTCAAGGCCTCGTACCGCATTACTTGCACTTGCCCCAAGTGCGAATCCGAGGTCTCTGAGGAGAAGGAGGAGGAGGTCGTAGAGGAGCCCGTGGCCGAAGAAAAGAGCGTGGAGGCAGTCGAGGAGGCTGTGGCTGAAGCAAAGAGCGAGGAGGCTGTCGAGGAGCCGGCTGTCGAACAAGAGAGCGAGGAGATTGTTGGTGAAGATGGCGAGATCACCGAGGAAGAAGGCGAAGTCAGCGAGGATGAGGCGAGCGAGAACGGTGACGACGAAGAAGAGGAGGATGAGGAATAGGTCCAAATTTCTATTTATTTATTTTTCTTCGTATATAAATCTTTTTTCACCGGCAAACACCCACCCTCCTCATCCATAACTGCTTCTTCGGTAAAAACGAGGACCAACAAACAACCCATCAAATGCGAGTTGTGAGTCTCCCGGGATATCACTGAGCTCTTATTTACAACACCTGATAACATGGACGAAATGGACCCATTCGAGGCGCGACTGCTGTTCGGCAACATGTTAGACAACCTGACAGGAGCACAGCCCACGATAGACCGAGTATCGGGATTCGCACTAAAGCACACAGCGATGGCCGACGATCTACTAGACTGTATAGCTGACAAACTCGATAAACTACAAGTACCACCACGCCTCAACCTACTATTCGTCGTTGATGCCATACTCATTTCCTCTAACCGTAGCAGTTCACAAACATGGGCAGACCTGATAAAAAAGAACATCGTAGCCACCGTAACCGCCGTCATACCCGAGACACCCGGCGGCGACAGTAACGTTCCTCAGGTACGCAAAGTCGTGTCTGGGTGGAAACGCAAGTCAGTTTTTGATAAAGGTATTATGGAGAAGCTCGATAAGCTTTTGGGAAAACGCAGCGGAGGTGCCTCTAGTGAGAGTGGAATGAGACATGAGGATATACTGAAGAGAATCGAAGAGGACCGCGAAAGACATAAAAGGCATAAGGAGGATGTGTGGATAAGGCCAGCAGGCGAATTACCCGAAAATGAATTGGAACTTTACTGGGAGACTGCAAGTGACTTTAATGACGCTGACTGGCAGGAAATCGCCGTCGAGAACGAGGAATACCAACAGGAACGCCAGCTAGCAGAGATCGTAAAAAGGTCCATATAGATTTCCACACCCTCTCTTGATCTGATCCAACACCATATTTTTTTTAATGCGCAGTCCAGTTTCTAGACAAGGCACTTTTTGATCTCCTCTTCTTACAATTGCATATTATTTGGATACAAAGTATACTTTTTTTATTTCTTCTCATTCGCTTTGAAATTTCGCAAAAACAATGCAGCGGTCAAAAATGGCGCAAAAGGCTCTGGCCAAGCCATTCAAGTCGCCTTCACGCACACATCCCACGACCAAGCCCGACACGACAGCAACCACCGAAGCAAGCACGCCTACGCCAGCGACACGTAAACGTCCTATGCCCAGCTCAATGCCTCCAGCAGCCCGAAAGCTAGACCTAAGTACACCGCTCTCTAGCAACAAGCGGCCGCGCATTCCACAAACAACCGCCATATCCAGCAAGAAGCAGCAGCCACGGAGACTAAGCACTCGTGGATTACCGCCTCGCTTTGTCTACCGAGACGAAGACACATTAGCGTTATTACAAGAGAAGAGCAGTTTGCAACGCCAATTAGTCAAAGTCAAAGAAGAAGTGGCATTGCTGGAACGTGCATTGACGTTGGACGAGAAGAAAGAGGCAGATGTCGTTAATGGACTTATTGCCAAATGGCAGACTGCATGCTCCTCGGCTGCCGACGACTTGTTTGAGTTGCTCAAACCAATGATGGAGGCTCAGCGACAGGCAGACCAAATGGGGTTTGGCGGCAACCCCTTTGTAAACGATAACATACAGCCAAAGCTTGACACCGATGAAGAAGCCGAAGACATAGATCTTCCATACATGCTCAAGCGATTTGGCATTGACCCAGAGCTATTTACAGTATGAGAACATGTATATTATTTTGTAGTATATGAAATGAAAAACCCCTAGTCTAGCGGATCCTGAGGGTTGGGTGGTGGCAAAGTAGACATTGAGGCGTTAGTCATGCGGCCATACCCTTGAGACGTATTCATCGGACCAGCGTTGCCAAAGGGTTGCTGGATGTTTTGCGGCACGGGTCCCGGCTGGTGGTGATGCATTTGCCCAGCAGCCATAGTATGATTGCTTAGAGCCGACCCCGGACGAGTATCCATACCCGGGAACCCTGAAGGCGGCATCGGCATTGGCATAGTCATAGTAGGAACCACACTAACCGATGGCGGCCCAGCAATATCCTGCCGCGGCACAGAATTAGAGTCCTCCTCAGTAAACACCTCAATACGTATAACGTCGCTATCCCTCGTCTCGTCAAACATAATTTTGAGACCGCCATCGTCATT
This sequence comes from Coemansia sp. RSA 922, assembly GCA_027577415.1. Taxonomy (NCBI): domain Eukaryota; kingdom Fungi; phylum Kickxellomycota; class Kickxellomycetes; order Kickxellales; family Kickxellaceae; genus Coemansia; species Coemansia sp. RSA 922. The sequence goes on from JANBQS010000309.1 coordinate 6,459, forward strand.
CACCGTTATCTTTGACCCCTCCGTGTCCACGTACCGGATATATATGCCAGGCGACGCAACACTGTAGAGAACACGCAGTCCGTTGGTCAGCTTATTCCATGTCAGTTGGTGTGGGTGTGGGAAGTAGTACCGGAAATAGAGCTTGCCGCCGTTTATTGTGAACTTTAGTACACGCCCGCCTTCCTCCAGGATGCGTGCCTTTTGCTCTTCGCGCACAGACGTGAATGTGTCAGGAATAGCCATTAAATTCAAAAAGAAGAATAAGAAAATAGTAATATAAAAGTGGAAAATCAGAAAAGAAAAGAAAAAGTGAACGGCGGAGTGAGAAAGACACCAAAAACAAAGGTGACTACCGAGTAAAGAAACGTAGAAAGACTTGTAAGGGAAATAGTAAAGACGCACGCCCCCCAAAAAGACACAAAGTGCATAATGCTGCGTAAAGACTCACAGCATTGTACAGATAGCAAACTAGTGAAGCAAGCATGTCAGAATGTCAGAATCACATCACACGCCTACGCCGGCAACTAGTGCATATTCACGCATGTCAGGCTACTCCGCCAGGATGTTCTCTCAGCTCAGACGAGAGCGCAATGTACCTGCTGACAACCTTGTCCGACTCCAGAGCTCGCGTAGTTCTTGCGCGCTGTCTAGCAACCTCCGGATCCTCCGCAACAGACGTCCTAGCATGTACACCACACAGTTGGCTGTCGTCCAGCAGGGCGATAAGCCCGAGCCCCGAGCCTTCTGGCCAAAGAGCCCGTAGCTCATCTGCCTTCTTCACGCCGGGTCTAGCGGGTGCCAGCCTTTTGGCCTCGTACTCCATGACGTGGCCAGGCGGAGCCTCTCGCCACTTTTCCATCGCCTGGCGGTGCGCCGACTCCAGCGCCTCAGTTGACAAGTCGTGGCGCAGCTCTGCTAGCCGCAGCTCATCTTCATACTGCGCCTGCCGTTTGAACCAGGACACGAGCATCATACCGCCCAACAGCCCAAACACGCCCAACGTCAGTTGCTTGTCCGCCAGCCTTTGCTCCCGCGTCTTTTGCCTCCTTGCGCTAGTTGGTGTCGGGCGCTCGCTAGCCCATGGGTCCGCTTGCCATGCTGGGTCACGGCCATGTGGAGCCAAATGCTGGCGACCGCGCTCTCGGTACAAGTCGTACTGATGGCGCAATCCTGCGTCTGACAGAACCTCATACGCACTGAGCACAGAAGCAAACTGCTCGTGCACGAGTCTGCATCGGCCCTCGTCGCCCAGAGTCTGCCACGCCTTGTCGCTGACGGGTACAGACAGTGGCTTTATGTCGTTGTCTGTGCGATGCAAGTCGGGATGCAACTCGCGGCACAGCTGGTAGTATCGCCACTTGATCTCGCCGCTGCTGCTCTCCTTGCTGGCTCCCAGCGTCTGGTACGCGTCGCTGCCTAGCCGCGCAAATATCGCCTCTGCCTCGTGCTGGGAGCGGCCATCACGTGTTGCATAGTGGCGCTTCCAAGCACAGCTGATGCTGCTCTGCTGTAGCAGCCTACATCGTAAAGGCCAAAACGAGCGCATTTGCAATTTGTCCAAGCTCTAGTGAAGGCCACATTAGAAAAATAATTTTTATTATTATACAAACGTTATAGACAAAAAAGAATCGATTGATTCATGCGCCTCTCTCTTTTCCCGATCTGGGTTAGGTGTGTTCATGCGACAATTTGTATTCAAAAGAGGGTTAGCGTAAACGAATATCATTTATTATTCACAAAGTTTGTTGTCATTATATAAGTTAGTACAGGAGAGAGAAAAAATAAACAAAGAGTAAAAAGACCACAAATAGAAGAGCAAAAATAAACAGCCTAGCTGTTCATGGACATGGCCATGTAACCACGCATATCCATGGGGCTTAATTGGCTCTTTCCAACATGGTCAAATATAGTTTTTCTCAGACTAGCTCCCGACTTTGGCCACGGTGGCGTGCAAGGCGACAGGTTACTAGACGGCACGCTCAATGCAGAAGCGTTAGCTTGCTGTGCAGTAGGAGCGACGGTGGCTGGAGAAGGCGGAGTGACAAAAAACTTTGGTGCCCAAGAGACAGCAGGTGGAGTTGGCTGGGAGAGCAGGATCGAGGGGCTAGCCTCGCCAAACATCATTGTACCGAGCGACACGTTCATAGGCGCAAATCCGCCCATACCCGGCGTATGTGGCATAGACGGCGACGGCGGTGGCAAAAGATCGAGGCCAGCCGCAGCCAACGGCGACTTTCCGCCAAAACTGAGTGGAGTTGGACGATGGAATGCGCGCTTATTAGGCGTCGACGATGGTGGGCTGACGAGTCCCGTGACAGGTGCAACACTCAGCTGAGGCAGCTTGGCAGCGCCCTTCAAAGTAGCTGCAGCTTTAGCCGGTGCAGGCTTTTGCAAGCGGAACTTCATTGGCTGCACGTCACCCGACGTGCTCGGAGGGACTGGCGTGCTCAAAATAGGCTTGCCCAGAGACAGGCCCTTGACGATAGGCGACAGCCCAGTGCTCTGCATGCCGGTATCAGACTCGAGCCGGGAGAGTTGGAGTGGTGAAACTGCCGGTGCGCGCTTGAGCCGCCGAGATGCTAAGGAGTTGGACCGCGAAATAAAACTCTTGGCAACATTCGTCGTAGGCCGTGCTCCGCCAAATGTAGTGGGAACTGGGTTGAGCCGTTGACGCTTCTCGGGACTCTCAACAGACAATGTGTACATGGACCAAGGCGCAGCAGACTGCTTGGGTGAGAAAATAGGGCCGCGGGGAGTGACAGGAGGCGACATTACTGAAATACTAAACATTTTATATATAAATCTGACTTTTTTTGGCCGTTATTATAATGCAAAGTAGAGAGAGACGGAGAAGAAGGAGAGAAAGGGAAAGAGAGAGAGTCGATGCTAATGAATATGCGTGGAATGAAGAGATTGTTCAGCACAAAAAGGCAAACAACAAAATATGAATAGTAATGCAAGAGGAATGATGAAGACGGGAGGACTCTAAACGTTTCAAAAAAAGACTAGAAAGGGTACAAAGCCATGCAGTTATATACGCACGGCGCCTCCAGAGTAGCTTTCAAAGATGCAAGTTTTTTCTTCGTCCCCTTGTCGGCCTTGCATCGGACCGTGTCTTGCAGATCCAACAATGGCAATTTGGGGAAGAATATGCACCTTGGGGTACATTCATTCGGACCAATGTGAATCAGGGGAGAGAACCAAAGTGTCTCTCGTGTGCTGTCTCCACACTAAAAATAGCATGCACTCTCCCTTCCCCCCAACTCTTGGCACCTGATGGCATACTGCGCATGTTCCTCCAAAAAAAAAACTACGTCAAAGCATCCTTTCTGGCATGCCTGTTTCTTTCAAGAGACAAAATAAAAAACAACAAAGTTGTAGAATAAAATTTGCCCACAAAGAAAAATGAGGAGTAATTGCTTCGTGTCAGGTCTTTGTAGCTAGAGATTCACCTCCCTCAATTGCTAATGGTGATGCAGGACAGACCGCTTTCTCTTTGCGTGCAAAGGCCGTGAATGTCGGAAACAGAAGCACACTAAAAACATCCACCAGGTCCTTCACCCCACACACGGTGTACCTAGGGATTGTCAGTCCAAATCAAGGTTGAAACGGTCCCTTCTTCTCTCACTCCCCACATTTACGAAACCGGTCTGTCCTAAAGAAACAAACTTCCGTTTTGCCACGCTCCAATGCATATAATTCGGATCAATGGTGCATCGTCTACTCGATCGGTGCATCAACCAGATCCAAGATCATATCTCCAAAAAAAAAAAACATTGAACAACAAATAAAAGATCACACAAGAGTAGTAAAAATCACACAACTTGGTTTAAACATTTTTAACGGCCTTCCTAAGAAAAAAAAAGAACCAGAGAAAAAGAATATGCAAGAGGCTAAAAAGGAGCGATAAGGGGAGAAAACAAAAAAGCGACAGTCAGCACAGAGGCCAAGTTTTTTTATATCGCAATCGTCATCACACGCTCCCTCCAAAAGAGCTCGCTTTCTCTTTTTAGTTGAGCTTCCTCCTGAACGAGCAACCCTCGGTGAGGCGGGCACGGCCACCCGTGGGCTGGCACAGGACGGTGGCGCAGCCAGGGCAGACAACGACGGTCTGCGAGTTGCTGAACACAGTGGTGATGTTGAAGCAGCCCGAGCACTTGACATCCATAAAGTAAGAGTTGGGCGACTGTACGATGCGCTTCAGCTTGTGCTGGCGCTTCTCGTGCTCAGCAGATGGGTTAAGGAGATCGACCGCAAGCTACAAAGTCATGACATAGTCCACAGCAAATTAACCAAGGTTAGTAATGTGATCCAGGCATCATAACCAGATGCCTTTGGTAAATTGCGAGCGAGTGCGAGTTCGTAGCTCCAGTGCTGGTCGGTACATCGAAATCTCACACTGATTCGCAATCTCTTCCAAATTTGCTGCATTTCGAATTCGACAGTTCCGAATCTGAATTTCGCTCCTCTGAATTCGCTCAAATACTTACAACCATGTTGACTACAGAGTAGGTGAATCACAAATAGTAGATGTCCAAAAAAACAGATGGATACGAGGTTTATGTGTTAGTTAGGGTGAATGGATACGGAAAATTTTTTTGCGATGGATACGGCGATGGGTCTAGTACACGATGGATGCGGCCATTTCGTGCGTGCGTCGTGGATGGATGCTTACATTATGAAATTTTAAAATTCGCGAGCTAGGCAGAGGTGGTATCCGTTGTCGACGCGCATCTTCGTCTGTCTTGACATGCTCACCACAACCGCAGCACCTAGATGATCAGGATCACCAGGATCAAATCTACACTGTTTACTCTGTCTGTGTTTTGTGATCGTTTCGCACTTAGCAAGTCTCGCAGTATCGTATTCCTTGTACGTCTCAATTCAAATGAACTTCCAACTCTCATTTTTAAATGTCATCGTCCGAAGTGGTCTCGGTTCCAGTCGAAGAGCCAATCGAGGTCATTGAGGAGCTGTATGAAGAGCAAGCGCCAGGGCTTTCCCTTAAGCCCGTGTGCATATTTATCGGGCCGGTGATACTTAGCCTAGTATTCTTTTCAATGGTCGGGGTCTTGGTACGCGTGCACGTGAACCGTCTGTTTTCATACCCCGGTGTGCCCGTGTTTGGGTTGATTTGGGTGCAAATGCTTGGCTGCTTTATCATGGGCATGGCAATGCGACTAAAGGGCGTCTTGCTCAGCTACTCGCCAGCTCTCAACACGGGTATTACCACCGGGCTTTGCGGGTCCATCACGACGTTTTCTTCGTGGCAGCTCCTGGTATTTCAAGAGTTCTTTAATACGCCTCGGTCTGACCACTCGCAGTTCAGAAATTTTCTTGGTGGCATGAGCGTACTGGCAACAGAGCTTGGCTGCTCAGTAGCAGCGATACGACTTGGCCAGATGATTGGCGACGAAGTACGCATTGCTTACAACTATTTATCGGCGCGGAACACGCCAGCCGGCACTCAAATCTCCAAGGTTGAAACAGCAATATTATCTGCGGAAACCTCTGGACGTCGCGATGGATGGTTTGCTTGGGACAAGTGGGCGAAATGTGATGTTATACTTGCCGCAGGCGGCATTGCTGGAGTCATAGCCTCTACAATTGTCGTTGCTTTGGCGCCTCGTACTAGGAGCGTTAGTATTGCACTACTATTTGGGCCAGTAGGCACTATTCTGCGATGGCGACTGGCTTCCCTAAACACTCAGCCCAGACGAATTTCTCGCTTTGTGCCTCGCTTTCTCGCGGGGTTACCACTAGGCACGCTAATTACCAATGTGCTAGGATCAGCGATTCTATCCATCATCTACGTTTTGCAAACTGGCGTAGTTGTGAGGCCATCTGTTGCTAGCTGCTACGTTCTAGCTGCGGTCTCGGATGGATTCTGCGGCTGTCTTACTACTATATCGACATTTGCTGCAGAGATTACTGCCCTGCGGTCACGACTCTCCATGCTTTATGCCGGCATTTCTATTGTCGTGGCTCAATCGTTCTTCATCCTTATCTCTGGCATCTACTTCAAGACTGCCACCGTTGACTATCACATTTGCAAGGACATGAATGTTGACTAGCTTCGAGTGACTTGTATAATATAGGAATGTTCTTTCTATTTTCTACCCGTGGCTGAATGCATGCACGTGTGTGCGTACATCAATGACCTGAAGAGAGGGGGGTATAACGTGGCTATATCATTCAATAGGCAACGTTACCCATGTCCATACACAAAGTGTATTCAATCAAGCCCTTTCAGGTGCAAGTGCAGCAAGCTAGTATATCATCAAGAGCTACGCCTGACGTGGCTGCATGACCACGTAAGCTTAGTGGCAAATGGTGGAAATACTACTGTATTTTTATTGGTGCTTAGTGGCCACGAGAACGCATCTTTTTTTTTTTTTTTTCGAGATGACTGGAATACACTAATAGAAGCCAAAATATGTATCAGTATCATTATCTATGCATGGCGTACATGCTATTGATGTGTTTGGCGGTGAGTGCTGATTGGTGAATTTGACAAACTGCATCCACACTTCCATTGAACATGCAAAGACAACAGTAATCCTGGCTGAGTATATATCAACTTTTTTTTTTCTCACTTATTATCGTTTATCTTGAAATGTCTATGCTATAGGTAAGGCGCTTGCATTCTGGTGTCATTTTTTGCCGAATTAATGCATTTGCATACTGCTTTTCTCGAAAAGTGTATCAAGCGCACAAGCTTGAAACTAGCCAGTATTGAAGTCTGAGTAATGCTTTAAGCTGCAAAAAAAAGTGACTGAAGGAAATGTCTGTGTGCGCAGTGTGCAGTGGCAATATACAGAAATGAGGCGCTACATTGCCATTTATTAGAATGCCCATTGCACAGCATTGTAAAGGGTAATGCGTAGTTTACTCAGCTAAAGTAATTGCTAGCGTCAAGAACATATAAATTGACTCGAGGTATCTCACCAAGGCCACCCCCACTTTTTCCTCTTACTCAGTCAAGTTATCAATACCTCAATTCAACCCAACCAAACGTAATAAACATGCAGTTCAAAACCCTTGCTCTCGTTGCCGCCGTCGGCCAGGCCACCGCCACCTTGGACATTCTGACCAACTCTCAGATCTCTGAGCGTCTTTTCGGTCTCAGCACCGAGCAGGTCAAGAACATTGACCGCGCCGTCCATGACGCCAGCGTGCCAATCGTCCAGGCTGCCAGCCAGATTGTCCGCACCATGCGCCCTGCCATTGACGAGTTCATGCAGGCCACCCACAAGGTCGCCGACGAGACTGTCAACGCTGTCCGCCAGGCCATGACCCCTGACACCCGTGCCAAGATCAGGACCAGCCTCATGAACGCTGTCAAGACCACCATGGACACCTACGTCTAAATCTTCAGTTACATTTATTAACTGCCTAGAATAAGGTACACGTGCTCAATTAGTTTGGTGAGATAGGAGCGTTCTTTTTTGTTCTTCTTTTTCTACTTGGGATGCTTTCTGTTTAGCTAGACTCTTCTTTAGTTGTACCAGCGATCCAAATATACAATTTAGATCCCAAATTAAAAGTAATATGAACTTAGACAACCTAACTATTGGTTGGCATGCGCTTTCTTCCACGCTAGAATTAGCTATCGCACAGTTATTGGATTTAGCACTAATAGCCCAATCAGGCAATTTGCGTTCTGTCCCGAATTGCCTTAATAGGAGTATCAGCACCATATAATACACCGAACCAGTTACATATTGATGAAGCGCGCTAAATAGCAACCTTTTGTCAGAACATGAGTAAAAGTGTGCAAAGCAGGATGCTAATGTATATATAAAGTGAATATTGAGAGAGAAAAATACAATGGCGAATGATTGATGCATGCAATAACCGCGAATGAATGCGTTTGGCGGCGAGAGTTGAACCGAAGAGGCGTAAGTGCCTGGTGGTAAAGCAGTAGAGGGAGTACAATAATAATGCTGACCGTAGTTCCACATGGCCAGAAAAAGTGAGATTTTAGTAGGCCCGCTCCTTGATTACTTGCAAGCGCAAGAGTTCAAAAGTCCGTTGCACTGAGTGCACTGATACGAGTTGGACTTGCACTTGCCGCACCAATGTACCGACCACGAGCTGTGACTGCAGATGCAGCGGACGCCGAATTCCATGAGTCTGAGAGCGCTTTTAACTGATGCCAACATGATTATTTTTGAACAATGAAGAAAGAATGGGCGTTAGGAAGCAGTGGAGTAAAAAAGATTATAGATGATAATGATGGAAAATGCAGAAATGATGATAGAGTACAAATGCAAAAAAAAGAAAAAGTTTTAGAAATGGAAAGTGTGGAACTAGATGTACGATTGAAAACTTTTTTGAAGCGCTTGGAGGCATTGCGGCCTTCAAATACATATTTTGCCTGCAACAGGCAAGGTAAGGGAAAATCAATATTTTCCCTTTGAAGCCACGCTGTGGCGTGATGCTGTGCTCCCCGAGTAGTTTTGTAATAAAGAAAAACGTGGAAAAGCGGACTCTCTTTTCTACAATGAATAGGGTCCCTTTGCAGGGTTCTCGGTTCAAAAGGGCCCAGAAACGAGAAGAAAAAAAAGGGTGGGGGTTGAACTCTGTTTGCTTTTACACAAAGGCTATCTCCGCCTACTAAGATCGGCTCTCTACAAAGGCGTAGATCGCTACTTTTCGCTCTTTCAAAATAAAGACCCAACCAAACAAAAAGAAAAGGCCCTAAAGGTACTGTGCAAAAAAAAACACCCGAACCCCTTCTTTGTAGCCCATGCCAAATTTGGAAACGTGCAAGGCTGTGGCACCTACGCGGCATTTATCCAGCTGTGATTGAGTTTCTTAGCAAGGTACAGTAGTGATTTTCCCAGACCAGCCCAGTGACTTACAAAAGAGCTATAGGAACAGTGACTAAAAGAGTTACCAACAGACAAATATTACTGGTAGAGCCCCTGTCTCGCATTTCAGAGCCGGTGCTCTTTACGGCTGACTCGCCAGATGCAGGGTTGAAAGTAGTGGCCGACAGAAAAACGCACTTGGAGGCTAATGCTTTAAAGGCTGCCGCGCAAATAAGCGGGCCATATTTCGTTGTAGAGGACTAAATACATGTCTCAAAAAAAAAAGACGCGGAGTGAGCATGGCCAGCTCGTTCTCTCTTCCCCCGCAATTTTTGCCTGCCAAGCTTGGATAGCGCACTTGTGTGTGGAGAAGGAGGTAGCAGCCGAGATTCGGGCGTAGACATTTGATATACTTTAGAGTTTTATAAATTATTTTTCGATATATTCGTCTGCATTTTTTGCCTAAGCTATCGAGGAAATGGAATCGCACACTCACTACTCGCCGAAAATGCTCGTGGTCGGCGCTGTGGCAATCATGGGGCTGTTGTTTGTGCTTTCCAGTGTCAGACAGCCGTCATATTTACAGCCAGCTAGCACTGGTGCGTATATGGACGCCTTAAACAGTACGCTGGGATTCCATCGAGTGTACGCTACATACGACGATATCAGTGACAGTTTGGGCCAAACACATCGCACTGCTGGCCACAAAGAGAACCTCGAGGCCATTGCAAAGCTACTGGACATCGACATTCGCTTCGTTAAGGTCACAAAATCGGAGAAAGCCGCAGCATTGCCAAGGCAGCGTGGATTCATGACCAACGCCTCCAGTACAGCAGAGCTTGACACGCACCGTCGTATTTATGCAGACATGGTTTCCAACAACGTTCAGTCGGCATTGATTCTCAGCAGCCAGGTAGACGTCGAGGTTGATCTCAAGATGCGCTTGGCCAACGCCATGGGCAACACCATAGCACGGCAATACGACATTTTGTTTCTTGGGCAGATGTACTCGGATATCTCTGAGCCTGGTGCAAGCGACGTAAGCGCCGTGCTGAAACAGCCACTAGCAAGCGCCGATTCGTCGCTTGTACAGCAACGATCCTGGACCAAAAAAAGAGTTTTTGAGTCGGAAAACGCAGGCATTTCGTCCCACGTATCCAAGAGGAGTCAGTCATGCGTATGCAGTAAGCGGGCACATGGCACAAAGGCTACACCAACGCCTGGAGCATTTAATGACAAGCGGCGCACACGATTTAAACTATATCTTGGCTGACATGGCTATAACCGGCCATTCACTAGCATACAGTATTTCACCGCCGCCTATTACCATGCACTGCAGCGAGCAAATGGGTGGTCAGCATTTATCCCTGTCAGCGCTGTACGCCATATTGCTTCGCACTGAAGACCCTTCCAACTATGCGCCATATAGTGACTGGGCGGACATGTGGAAGTAAAATAGGCAATACCTAGTTTAGCCACAAGAAATTTTCGTTTATTACACTCTGAAAGCTGACTTTTGAGTTTATTACTAAACAAGGACCTACTACTATCGACAATTCAAATGAAATTCAATTGCTTCAGAAAATGCTTATTTTTATTTGTTACCAATTCATTTTTCCAGTAATTCTTGCTATGAAAACTAATGCTATCAAGGTGTAAAGTAAGGGGCTATCACATGGGTTGCTAAAAGTGTGGTCTTTAGAAACAAGCCATGAGGCAGCTGGATGCTAGACGACTGAAAGACCAAGTATATGAAGTCTATGATAATTGCCACTGATGAGGAAGCCATTGGGAGAGTGTACTTTCTACGGCCAAAACCAAAGGATTGTGCCCCTACCGAACCTGGATTCAGCGGACTCTATCACCAGAGATGCTTATTCATCATTATTACTAATAACACTTACTTAGTGGGCAGGCTCGCCGACCATGTTCTTGTTCCTTTCTTCGGCCTCATTTATTCTCTCGTAAAGAGCATTATAAACCTGTTCAGCCTTTGATTCGTCTGGTGCCCATTTTTTAAACCTTTTCACAGTCGCAAATACAAACAATGTATGTTTGGTAATCTTACTATCATCATCCACACTAGGGCCTCCAGCGTCATCCAGACTAGGGTCTTCAGTGTCACTCCTAATAATTTCACTGTCAACCATAAATAAGAAATTATAAGACCCAAGGTAGTCCAAAAAGTAGGACCATCCCCTAGTGACGTCCATACTGGCTTCTGCATACGTTTTTCCTGTAGTGTTGTACCAACTGTCTGATTGGATTCTTATATAGCTATCTGTCAGAACTATAACTGGGCACCTAAAAACGTCTCCCATGGTTAGTCAGAAATTTGATTCAAATAGTAATATTAACGTGAAAAATGTGAGAAGAATAAGGTAAGGAAGAAGAGAAAAAAAACTGGAGGGCACTGGACAGGCCCTTTTATAGTGAAATAGGAATTGTTGCCAGAGCAAGCGAAAACGACTGAACAAGCCTCTTCTTCAACAACTATAATGTTTTGAAGGCAATGTTCAGTTGGGACACGATGGGGCAAATCTTATTGACGTGTGTTTTGTCCTTTGCAGAAAGGTCATTGGGAAAAGCAATTTATTGTATGACGTCAGCAATCAGAGCAAGTTGCTTCGGTCTCATGATGACACTATGACATCACACAAAGCCCAGAAAGTAAGTCAGCGCCTTTGTAATTTTTCACGCTTTGGAGAAAGAATACCGCAGCACTGTTGAAACAGATTTGTTAATTGGGAATGGGGAAAAAGTGGGGATTTCTCAAAAGTGATAGCAATTGGCATGAAGGGCCAAGTTAGAGCACTGCAGAATTCTTTTACAGGAGTAAGACAAGCACTAAGTGCTTTTCTCGCTGGACGTGTTGCCAGTCGTTCCAGGAGTAATATTTGCTCATGTATTCCCACACAGTGCACAATACTATCAGACATTTGGTATTTATTTTGGAGCAGGCTAATATACTAGAATAGGAAGAGTCCGAATTGAGTGCTCTCATATGTCAGGGAGCCGTCAGAGCATTGGCTGTTGTTGCAACCATGGGCAGGTGGCAGGAGCTGTGGCCTATTGCTTGGAGTAGTTTAGCTGCATGCTCGAAGTGCCTGATTTGCTAAAGCTTTTGGCATCCTTGTGCTTATAGTACAACGTGGTCTCCTTGTAGCTCGACGCCTTGATGCGATTGCTCTGGTCGTTGTTAAAGCTGAGCGACGTGGGTCCACCGCTACCACATGCCTGGCCTTGGGCTTGGTCACAAGGGGTAACGCCAGGAGCAGAGGGAGCCTGTTGAGGTGGAGTCTGCTGAGCCGAGTCCGGGCATGCCTGGCCTTGGGCTTGGTTGCAACCCTGAGGAGTAGTGGGAGGAGCTTGCTGAGGCGGCATCTCCTGAGGTGGGGCTTGCTGAGGCAGAGCCAGTTGGGTCGAGTCGGGACACACCTGCCCTTGGGCTTGGTCGCAAGGGGTAGTATCAGAAGCGGGAGGAGCTTGCTGAGGCGGCATCTCCTGTGGAGGAGCCTGCTGTGGTGGAGCAGCAGTGGCACAGGGCTGACTGGCAGCTCTACCACAAGGCTGCATTCCTGGCAAATTGAAACGGCCGCCAGTGCTAAAGGTGAGATCAGGGAAGATTCTCGTATGCCTGAACCCCGAACCCTGGAACTGTGACAAAGGAAAGAGGTTGCTAGCAGTGAACCGAATGCCACTACCGCCGCAGCCAACCCCACCACACCCATCACGCTTGGTAAGGCCGGCACCATTAGCAATCGCTCCAAAGTCGGAAACTGGGTAAGCCTGGATGGCAGCCAGAGAAACGGCATAGGCTAGGGCGGTGATCTTGAACATGGTTGACTAGTAACTTGAAGGCAGGGAACTTGGAAAAGGAATGTCAAAAAGTTAGCAAAGTAATAGAAAAAAAAGACCCAGAAGATGGTGCTCTAAGGATTTATTTTGCTGAGGGTGACCCCAGCGCTTCTTTTATAGCAACTATGTCTGACCTTCTATGTCGTTTTACTTGCGTGCTCAATGGATGAATCGTTAGAGTATCTCTTTAGAGAGAGGTATGTTCTATCAATAGATGCAACAACTTTGAGGAACTGATTCCACAAGAACTCTAGATATGATTAGGCATAAAATTGAATGTCCATGATTTAGATAGTGTAACAAATATACAAAAAAAGTATAAAAGCTAGTCGCTTGAATAAAACCAGCCAGGTATGTGTGGCTAAACAGCTTAGCAATATGATACGCTAAGGGTTTTTGGACAGCTTTTTTATTGCCTTTAAAAGTAAAAGAAAGCCCTACATCCTAATAAATTAGATAATAGTGAGAAACTCCAATACCGCTAATGTCACTCTAGTTCTATACTAAAGACTGAGTAAGGTATGTTTATTCAACATGTAGTTCCGCCAAGAGCGACCATATCACACATATCTAAGTGTCAGTCTTTCCCACTTTCCGTTTGGACAAATCGTTTCATGAGCTCATACACCACTTTGGGGTCTTTAGAGTCTTTAGAGTTTTTTGTTAGAAGCTCCAACGACCCCTTGTCTGCAAAAACAAAGAAACTATATATATAAAGTGGATTATTATCAACAATTGGCCCTTCGAGTTCATCTCTAATTTTTATTAGTATTGATTATATGTAGAATGGTTTGTAGAATTGCTTGTGTGCTTATTATAGATTATCCGTGCTTTTTTGGCAGCAGTTTGGTAACTGTGCGGAGTAGCGCCAATATTAGGGCTTGGGTTGGCTCTAATTGCACTACCAATTATCGAAATAATTGGGCACTTGAGTGATGAATAAAGTAGAGAGAAGAAAAAGGAAAAGTTTGGCGACCACCAGCATACTTTTTATACCAAAGCTAGAGCTGTTTTCAGAGTGAGCGGAAGTAGCTTTTCAAGTCTCGCCTCCAACCTCGCTTATGCTCGGCGCGCTAAAAATCGGCCCATTCAGCTTCAACTGGCTTTCAGCTAGCATTTTTCTATTGGTTTCAAAGTAAAAAGAACTAGATTTTTTAGCTCTTAATATAAAGAGAGCTGGAGACAACAGCTCAAAAAATGACGTTAGGTCTCGGAGCAAATGTTGTCATTCTCTTATGACGACACCATGCCTTTTGGGCTCTATAAAGTGATGTCAAGTTGGCGCCTTTGTCGCTTTGAGAAGCATTACGTCGTCGCTCTCCGACCTGTCTTTGAAGAAAGAATCGGAGTTTCCTTTTTGCTTGCATCTATTTTTTTTAACAATAAAAAAATCTCTTTGGTGGTGAGAAAATGGATGCCCGCAGCCAAGCGTATTTCTGACATTGAGAATACTTGCAAAAACAGGCTATTCACCGTCCAAACCAAGAGATGGTAGAAGAGAGCGAGATTTCTCTTTGGAGCCTCTTACCAGCAAAGGTAGCTTTGGCCGCCTCGCCAGCCTGTACTGAAAATTTGGCGGTTCTCAAGCAAAGTATACAAAATACATTTATTATGTTTTCTTTTTTTTTTTTTAAACAAAAAATACACGACTACACTCTTCTGCCACTGCTCGAGAACAAGCGCATGTTGGTCAGCATTAGGCCTGTTTCATCGGTCGTCTTCAAAACAGGCGAAGAGGACACTGGCGAGATGATCGGAGACCGGTGCGGGCTATGCACAGGAGTGGTCTCCGCCGACGCCGGGAACACAACCGAGCGTTGACGGAAGAAGCTGTGCACAGCTTCTGGACAAACCGGGGGCCTACCACCATCAACAGTCCGATGAGAGAGGCTAACGCGGCGGTACATAATCCCCGCTGGGCCAGGAGTGCTGAGATTTAGCAAGTCTTCGCTAATGTCGACCGACAAGTGCTCGTGATAGTCCTCTGCAGCAGGGCTTGCCATTCCCGAAGCCGATTCTGTATCAGACGGAGGCGAAACGTCGATTGACGGCATGTCTGAGGATACAGTGTCGGTGATTCCAAGAGGCAGAGGCTGTGGGTCACGAGAAGCTACACGCGACAAAGACTCGGTGATTACCGCGTCATAGGTCGGCGGGCTGGGACCAGAGCTAGCCACAGCTATGCGCTCGTCCAATGCGGCATTCGCATAAGTGGGGGGTTCGCCAGCCTGCCCGTGTGCATCATCGTTGATGACAGGAACGACAGAGACAGGTACGCTGATCCAGAGCGTGCGCTGAGAGTTGCCGGGGTCTTTAAAGTGAATGGAGAA
>JANBQS010000310.1:0-21457 GCA_027577415.1 Coemansia sp. RSA 922
GCTATTGCAGCCCAGTTTAGCGACATTTCGCTATGTGTTATTGTGAGTTCACTGTAGCGCTACTGTTCTTGGGGGGATTTTGTATACGGCTGCGATTTAAAGTGGTTTCGACGAATTGAATATAACTTGGCGCTGGTCCGTCTACCTAGCTGAAATCCAAGACTGTGAGAAATGTCCCAAAGGGGGTAATTTTAAAGAAAAAAGAAATATACAAATAGAGAAAAGACGGTGAGAAAAGAAGAACTTTGTAAACCGCAAAAGCAGGGTTTTTTTTTCTGCGATGCGTATGCACCTGCCTACGTTCGGCTTGTGTCCTGCGGCTCACTTGTGAAGGGGCTGTTGATCAGTGCTGCAGCTCACTTCAAGTGCATATCAACTTTTGTCCATTAGATGGCCAACGTGTGGGGGTTAAGCTAGATACTTGTCGCTAGCCGGCTTCCCTCTCCTCTACGAGCCAACCCATGTGTGTCGAAAAGACATTGATGCTACTACTCAATAGACCTCGCACAATTGTCCGACTATGTTCTGGCAGCTCACTCCGCCTGAGTGGGCTCATTATCGCGATCCTGTGATCAAAGATTAGATTCAGATTATGATATGGGCTGATATCAAAATAGCGCATCTGGCCCCCAGGCTGAGCTTTTTTTTTTTTTTTTTGTCTCTTTTCGCTCGTGTGGATTCGATTTCGTCTCTTGATTTTCGACAGTCTATAAAACAAAAAAAGTGTAATAATGTTCCGTCAAATTGCTGTTCGTTCCGCCCAGCTTTCGGGTCGCCGCCTTCAGTCGACTGTTGCAGTGCCTGCTGCCACTCAGGTTGAGCAGTCCTTCATTGCCCTCCCAAAGGAGGAGCAGAAGAAGGTGCTCACTGACCTCAGCGAGATAATGAAGCAAGACTGGACCAAGATTTCCATGGAGGACAAGCGGGCTCGTAAGTATTCGCATTGCTTGAATCTCTGACTCACGTTGCTGCATTGCTCAAAGGCTCTGTTTTTTTTCTTTGATGATAACCAAAGGTTCCGCTACTGACATGTGCATTATTTGATAAGAGATGATCTCACTATGTAGTGTACTTTGTTACTTACGGCCCACACAACTCGCGCCGCCCGCACGTCAAGCCCGGAGACAACATGAAGGTGTTCCTCGGTGTTGTTGCGACCATTGGCGTGGCATGGGTTTTGTCGAGCCTTGCTCGCAGTACTGGTAAGTATTGCTATGCGGTATTATTATAATCAGCTGCCTAGCACTGACTATTTGTGCGTGCGTGCGTGCGAACAAGCCCTATGCGGGGTATACAAACACGGTGACTGGCAGAGGCAGATTGCGTGGGTTTGCTCTGTTTGCGCCTCTATCCCCCGCACATTCTATCCAGCTTAATGTTGTGCTAACCCCTTTTTGCTTTCTAACTGTCACGTCTTTCCACACTGTAGCTCCCAAGAGCCGCACTCTCACCAAGGAGTGGCAGGAGGACTCGAACAGGATTGCCAGAGAGAAGAACATCAACCCTATCCACGGTATCTCGTCAGAGGGATACAAGGGCAAGGGTTTCGTCCAGAGCAACTAACGGGGCTCAAGCTTTAGATCTAGCTCTTTTCCACCATTTCTCAACATCACCTGATTTTTTTAAAACGCTGCTCTTTTTTTATTTTGCCTTTTCGCCAGGCCACTCGATGTATCATCGAGTTGCCACATATCTCCAATAGTCTTTGAAAAAAAGACCTAACAGTATGCAGCTCTGTGGTCTGTTTTTGTCCAACCACGCATGCCCCACAAGGAAGGAATGCTCCGAGATTGAGTGTGCAAGCATCCTTAACGGAGCTCTTGCGGCGTCGACGAGATTGGCGGCAAGATATCGCCTTGCTTCTCATACTCTTAATCGACTCTTGCTTTAGCCCAGAAAAGTCTATATCCCGCTGTTATTTGGAGCTGGGTGTCTTGGAAATGTCATCGCGGTCATACTATGAGGTCCTTGAGGTCGAAACATCTGCGACCGAGGCAGAGATCAAACGAGCATACCGCGGTCTTGCTATGAAGTTCCATCCAGATAAGAACCCCGAGGGCGCAGAGATGTTCAAGGAGATTAGCCACGCATACGAGACGCTTAGTGATCCTCAGCGGCGTGCCGTGTACGACCAGTATGGCGAAAACGGAGGAAGATTCGAGGGCCCAGACATGGACTTTGGGTTTGAAGGCATGTTTGGTTCTGGGCACCCAAACAGAGGCGCACCAAGAAAGCCAAGGGCCGAATTGCACCCACTGAGTGTGACACTAGAGGATTTGTTCCGTGGCAAGAAAATGCGCTTGAAGCTGGAACGCTCCATTCCATGCAGTCACTGCAAGGGTCTGGGCGGCAAGCGGTCCGTTATGAAAAGCTGCACGCCTTGCAGCGGGCTCGGTTATGTCAACTCTTTGCGCCAAATGGGTCCTGGTATGTATTTGCCGCAAAAGGCCGTGTGTCAGTCGTGCAAGGGATTGGGCAAGGTCATTCCGGAGAAGCACCGGTGCAAGAGATGCAAGGGGTTGCGCGTCAAGACCGAGGCCGATACAGTCGAGATCAAGATCGACCCAGGAATGAGCGACAGGCAAAAGGTCGTTCTGAAGGGGAAGGGCGACCAAGCGCCTGGCGAAGAGGCCCAAGACCTAGTGTTTGTTCTCGAGCAAAAGACCCATGCGACGTTTGTCCGCGTTGGAGACGATCTGGTTGCCGAAGCTGAAATTGATCTGGCTGAGGCACTGTGTGGGTTCTCCAGAGTGATGCTCCATGATCTCAAGGGCAATCCGTTGTTAGTGACCCACAGGGCGGGCGTCATTCGGCCGGGCGAGGTTCTATGCATTCATAACGAGGGCATGCCGCGCGAAAAGCGCCCGGGAGATAGAGGCGATTTGTTACTCAAGCTTCATATAAAGTTCCCCGAAGGCGGATGGATGCCCGATCCGGCTCTCCGATCAATGCTACCGGCAACCAGGCGGCCTACCGATGCCAACGTCGATGGAGCCGAAATGGTTACTGGGCGTCCGATCACAGCCAGCGACTTTGCCATGCGTACAAGTCAGTCCTCGCAGTCGCGCCATGCGCACGCTGAGCGCGACGAGGACATGTTCGAGGACTATGGCGACGACTACGCTGACTACAGCCACGGAGCGCACGAATGCCAGCAGCAGTAAGGACTTTGCTAAATAGAAGACTTTTTTCAAGAGTATAATTGAGGATTTTAAATCAAAGAGAGACACTATAAAGAAGAAAATACCTAGTTCCTGCCGGCGTTCTGCTGTCCCTGCTGCAGACCATCCTTGAAGCCATCCTTGTATCCGGCCGAGTACTGGTTGCTGCCGCTGCTTGATCCACCCTGCTCTCTTGCCTGGTTCTTCCTGTCCTCCATGCGAGCGGCGAACATAGGATCGTTGGCTTTACGCACGGCCATTCTAGCGTTGAACTGGATGGCATCAGGCTGGTTCTTGCGGGCAAAGTTGGCGTTCAAAGATCTGCCGTTGAAAACAGAGCCATCGAGCGATGCAATAGCTTCGGAGCAGCGCTTGACAACATCCTCAACCTCGGCCTCAATGGGGGCTGGCAGCGAGGCCAGCTCCTCAATGGTCGAGGGAAGATCGCCGCTGTAGAACTTCACAAAGGCAATAGCGTACTCATCTCCTGGACGCTTGGGCGTGAACTGGTACTCGTAGACGGGGCCATACTTGCTGAGACGATCAGCCAGCTCGCTCTCGGTTGTGTTGAGAGGCAGGTTCCTGACATACATAACAGAGCTAGCCAGGTGGCGGCTCTGAGTGGCCTGCGAGAGGCGCTGAGTAGCAACAGTGCGGGCAATAGCGTTACGGAACATGGCTGTATATGTGTTTTTCTGAGCTAGATTCGGACCCTTCTCGCGAATAAAAAGAAAAAGCAAAAGAAATGAAGCAAAGTTTTGAGATAACGCAAACACAAGAGAAACAAAATCGAGAACGCAATAGGCAAGCATTACGAAAATGCACTGAAATATTTTCATCTGGATCAAGCATGGTGATCAAGTCGGTAATCCAGATTGGGCCAATATCGATCGTGCTGGGTGGCCTTGCCTTTGCTCAGTTCTAACTCGTTCCTCGATTTTATTGTACTTTATATGTTTGCACACTTGTTGACTCGGCATACCGCAGGAATATCGCGTCGGGCGACTCGGCGATTTGCCTGCCTGGCGGTCAGAGTGGACTACGGCACGCTGCATACTTCTATGGACGACTTGCGCGGCGTGTTTGAGCGGGTGGGAAGCGTGTGGGATGTCTTGCCTATAGAGTCAAAGGCGCCAGGGCGAATCCTAAAGTCAGCCGTTGTACGGTACTACGTAGGCGAGTTCACGCCAGGCAGCACACCCGATGCAGCGCCGCTGTTGCCGCCGCCAACGGCGGATGAGATTAGCGCAGTGAAGGGAATAGTTCGTAAAGCTCTTGCTGAGCTCAACTTGTTTGAACTCAATGGAAAGAAGCTCAGAGTACGCGAGTTCCAGATAGACGATCCAAATCAGCTCCACGAGTGGTACGAGGACAAACAAGCCGAGCAGGATATTGCAAGCCAGCGAGTGAAGCATGAGATCTTCCCAACCAGCCCGTTCCATAGTCCTGCGCAAAAAGGCGACGACTACCGGCAGGGGTTCTTGGCTGGCTTTAACTTGGGCATGAAGGATGGCTCTAAATACCGGTCTTGAGCGCAAATGTATAGACAGCATGCTATGTTCGGTATGAAGTAAACAGAATAGTAGAAAAAAATGATAATCGAAAGAGTCTGCGCCCATCCGCAGCAGTAGTAGTAGCAACTAATTAGTAAATAAAAGGACGAGGATGCCTAGTGCGTCGGAGTTGTTGGCGTTACCGACCGATGGCGGGAGCGGATATTCCACTGCGGTGTCTTTGGCACGGTGAGTGGACGGTCCGAGGGCTTGATCACAAGCTGCTTATAGTGGCGAACCGGCTGAGCCTTGTGGACAAGGATCTTGCGGAGGCGCTTGATCTCCTCTTCTTCGCGGCGCTCCTCCTCCAGCCGCTTCCGAGCCAAAACCTCTTCACGGATGCGCTCGCGCTCCATGCGATCCTCGTCGTAGGCGCGGCGCTCCTCGCTTCGCAGCTCGGTTTTCAGCAGAATCTCCTCGATGGCAGTCAGCGGGATCGCCGATGGCTGAGGCACAAAGGGCTGGTCAATGGACGGCGGGATGGGCCGTGCCTTGAACTCCATACGCTCGCGCTTGCGCTGCTCCAATTCTTCCAGGCGCTCGCGCAACTGCCGCTGGTACGCATCGCCCCGCGTGTCGGTCTGCAGGTGGAAGGGCGACACGTGGAGCTCGACCGCCTGCCGCTTGGGCTTCTTGGGCGTGGGGAACGCTGGCAGTGGGTTGGCGCGGAACTGCCGCAGAGCCTCCTCTTCGGTTTTGAGCTTTGCAATATCCTCGCGCAGCTTAAGCAGGTGCCGCTCGGCCACGGCGTCACTGCGGAATGTGAACGGCTGGGGCACAGTGCGCTTGGGCGGCGAAAAGTGAGGGAGAACGGGAGCTGCGAGGTTAACCTTTGGTTTTGCGACGGGCTTTGCCTCCAGCACTGACTCAGCTACTGTCTCGGTGACCTCTCGCCGAACACGCTTAGGCTTTGCAAACTGCGGCGTCATGGGCATGGTGAGCTTTGGCTTCTTTGCCAACGCTTTCTTGGGCGGAGTCGACACATCGCCGCCACTGACTGGGTGGTTTTCCTGTTCCTCTTTGTCAGCATCATCAGCTTTTCCCATAGACTTGCGCTTGGACGTTAGCTTAGCAACCAGATGGTCCTGCGCCTTCTTGCTCAGTTTGGCATCTTGCTTGGCTGCTGGCACACTTCCCACCTCAGTCTGTGCGACGCTACGCACGGGCTTGGACTCGTGGAAGTGGAATGGCTTTGGCACTGTCAGGCCAGCTGCAGCATCTTGCGAAAGCCGCCGGTTGATCGACTTTGCTATGACCTCGGCAATTGCTTGCTGGTTAGCCTTATCGCGCTTCTTCATGGATAGTCGCCGCGCTGCAACTTTGGTCGGCTGCATAAACCGGCTGCCTTCAATCGGGATAGTCAGCGTTTTGGCGGCAGCTGCCTGCGCTGTCCTCTTGACAACTTTCCCCGTGCCATTCGCCGCCGCTACTGGCCGTTGCCTAACGATGGAGGGCTGCGATATTGTCTTGACAGACCTCACATCATCCTTAGTGGCGATGTTTGTGCTCTTCGCGTCGTCGACAACTGCTGTACTATCGCTGCTACCTTTGCGATCATCAGCATTGGCGTCGTCATTATCGGGGAATGAGTAGGCACGCTTCCAATTGTTAAACTCAATCTCCTCGTCAGTATCAAGCTCGGCGTCCTTGACTCTCTGTGATCTGTTAGATTTGGGTGTCCCCTTCGAGGCAGAATCGCTGTCAATCGTCAGTCGACCGTCCGCTTGGACCACGATGCGCGAGGGCGACAACGACGGCCTATTTGGCAGCAAGCTCTCCTTCCTATCGGGCGAGAGGAAAGATATTTCACTCAGACGCGCGCTCTTTCTCTTTCGAGATATAGCTGGCGTTGGGTGTGCATAGTCTACATAAAAAGTAAATGAACGTTAGTGTTTAGCAATAGGTAAAGCGCAACAAAGTCGTGTCAGTCGCGTTAATGCTCGCTATACGCCTGAACTTACCAAACCACTTGTCTGCCTTTTGTCCTGGTGTTTTGGCATTGGCAAAGTCGTAATACATGGGCGCCTCAAAGTCCCACATACCACGCGAGTCGCCGTCGCTATCATTGTCTTTATCTTCGTCGACTGGCTTCCGTGTGCTGTTCCGCTTGGGCGTACGTGGCATGGATAGCCTGCTTCCTCGAGACGACGACCTGGCTTTGGTCATTTGCTTTCAAAAATAAAATGATTAGCGTGAGCCAGATGTGCGATTTCAATAAATAAAAAATAAAAAAGTGGGGAACACGAGTGAGAGACAAAAGAAGCGGATGCTCAGGTCAGGCGTCTCCTGTTTACCATTCACCCCCTGTGTTTACCATTATTTTTTTGCATTAGCGGATTTTGTTGATGCAGATCAAATCAACCTCGAAGCGGATATACTGCCTGTCCGCAGCCCCCTATAAACACCCCAAACACACACTTCCTTCCTCTTCGCCTTTCTGCTTTATTCACATTTTATGACAATGAAAACTCTATCGCCGTTCCAGTTACTTCCGCCTCATGTTGTCGAGCTGGTGGTGAACCATATCGCCGGTACTAGGCGCAGGATTTATTCTGGCTCTGACGACCCCGAAGAGGAAGCCGAGTTGCAGATGCCCCTTTTGTGGGTCTGCCACAATTTTCGTGTCGCTGTATACTCGCGCTTCTGCCGTGGCTATGAATTGTGTCTGAACAGCGGCAATGGCACTGTACATTCAACGCGATCCTCGTGGCCAGATTGCCTTGAGCAAGCCGACTATCAGACACAGCACCTGGCCAAGGACCTTCAAATAGAGGTAGATATTTGGAGTATCTACTCGGGCAAGTCGTCTGAGCTGCTTTCTCACGCACCCAACACCGACCTTGTATTCCCGCTCGTTCGCTCGCTTACGTTCTTTTTCGTCCCGTCGTTGAAGAAGAAACAGAAAACAACGACTAGCGTGCAAGACATCGAGGCCAACATCACCGCATTGGTGCAGCGGGTTAAGCGTATGGTGCCCATGGCAAACGAAGTCAAGGTGGAGACCTCTGCCTATTCTCATGACGTACATCCAAGCGCCTGCCCTCACTTTGCCGGTCTGGTTTCGCAGCTCTATCGGCTTACCGACAGTGTTGTACGCAGCTCTCTCAACTGCACTGTGCCATTCTGGCAGCAGCACGACCTAGTCCAAAGCATTATCTACTCTAGCTATCAGGATTACAACAGCAGTGAGTCGGTTATGCAGCTAGTGCGGCGTAATGCGTCGGTGTTACGGACTCTAGACATTGCATTGGAGGCATCTGACATAACTGGGCTCATCCGGAATGACAACGACGGCTATGTTTGCTATCCGCGCTTGCACAGACTGAATTTGAAAATGCTTTCAAACTGCACCGACTCAAAACGACCGACGTTTACCGGCGCTGCACCATTCCCTGTGTTACAGCGGCTACAAATCAGTGACCAGTACCCGTTTGGTGATGATACGCCCTTCAGAGACAACGCAGGCACCCTCGAAAATTTGAAAATCAACATTGACGCTGAATCAGTTATAGCATTTAACCGGTGCCATGTGTTTACGTCAGACAGCCACCCAAAGCTACAGTGTGTCATGCTTGGGCTGATGCCAAACCTAGTGTCGGAACACTTTGGCTCGGATGTTGCGTGTATGCGGTTTGTACTAGACATCGCACCTAATGCATCTGTGCGAGAGATCATGGGCATTGACTGCGATCAAGGACTCTCGGCTGCTCTTCCCTTACTGCACGACCACACACGAATCCAGGTCCTGCTCCTACCAAACATGGACATTAGTCTCTGGGATTCTATCACCTTGGTAAAGTCGCTTCCCGTTCTCTCAGATTTGCGTACCATGGCCCCAGCCTTGGGATCGATTCCTACTGGCACCACTTTGCCCAAGCTTTCTGTGTATGTGCTATCGACATACGGTACTATTAATAAGCGGTTTCGGTGCTGGCACCTAAATATGAAGCGTGGAGGTACTCCTAAGGACGCTGCGAGATGTGTGCTGTTACTAGCTCTGATATGTCCCAGCTTTGATTTTGTTCTGCCACCAGTAGCTAGACACGCGGCTTTCACATCACAGATGAAAAAGCTCATAGCCACGAATGCATTCAAGCAGCACGAGCCTCGCTTGCAACGCCTGCTGTCTGATAGATTATAAAGTTAACTATATATTTTTCGATACATATACCTTATTTACCAGCGCTCATGCTTGAGAATGAAAGCAGCTTGTCTATGACAGTGTCGGAAAAAAACTAATTAGCAACGTTTTGATTACACAGGGGTGGGAATAAAGAATGCTCAACAAACTATCTAACAATATGCAGAAGCAAATTTATGCCAACCCACCTACAAGCTGCATATTTGGCGATTTGCAATGCTCTAGAGGGCAACGTCTTGTTGCCATATATGTTGCTGCAAGTAATCAAGATGTACTACTCACATACGATAATAGCGGATTAGGTGTAACATTTCTGGACATGCCAACTCCCACACGGAAGGGCTCGCTCATTATCAGAGTGCTATAAAACAACAGCACTTGGCGCAGCATCTCCAATTGAGGAACACCAACATCTTTCACAACCAATACTAGCCAACTTTGACTTTTTCTTACAATGTCTACCTCTACCACTACCATGACTCTTGAGCAATGCATATACAAGGTGCTCGAGCTACTCGAAAACTCCGGCAAGAAGGAGCACATTAGCGGAAAGATGACGCAGCTGGACCACGCGCTTCACGTCGCCAACCTCGCTATGAGAGAGGGTGCCGATGAAGAAACCATTTTGGCCGGGCTTTTGATCGATATCAGTCAACATGACAAGAAACAAGCTGTGCAGCTACCAACTGACCAGGTCTCAAGTTTTATTCCCGTTGATCGCTACGAGGCTGATGACTTCATTGTGCGCAAGCTCGGGTTCTCCAACAAGACGTGCGAGTTGGTCGAGTCTAACATCAAGGCCAAGCGCTACCTTTCAGCGACTGATCCTGAGTACAACGGCTACGGCGAAGGTGCAGTTATAATGTTTGTCACCTTTAGGAATAACCCACTCTCGCCTAGTGATATGCGCAATTTTGAGATGGACCCGCTCTTCCAGCAAAAGGTGCAGCTTACAAAGTGGGACGACGCAGCCGCCAAGGTCACTGGGGTTAAGCCACCTGCTTTGGACACGTACCGCGATATGGTTATCAGAAACCTGTTGATGTCTAAGAAGACGTTGTACTGAGCCTCTGTATGGATAACGAGCTATGATTTTTGACTAAATACATCTTGGGAACATATCTAATTCCACAACAAATAAATAAATCCAACCTCTATGAGTATAAACCTTTAACCACATTTGCGAGACTTACATCCCTGAAATTTTAAGCAAATGTGTTGACATACCACAGTCCTTTGTCAGTTGCTCAGCTCTTAACACAACTACTCCAGCCACCAATGAGTTCTGTACACAGCTTTGCATAATTTATTAAAAGGCTTGGTTTCTTTTGTCTAGGGGCGGCTTTGCAAATTTATCTTAACACATCTATAACCGCGTGGAAATAGTCAATGTCATATTTGTTGTTCTTGGCAGTAGCTTGTCCCTTTGCGTGTGCGTTTTGACGGAGATTGCGTATCAATAGTCAGGTTTTAAATAAACAACCGATCTATCCAGCTAATAATTGTCTGTATAATCCTAACAAGTAGTATATGTTGTTTTTATCGCGTTAGTAGCGTATGAATAAGGTTTTTTTTGGCGCAAAATATATCAAGAGCTCCCTAGAAGCTGACAAGAGCGAGAAAGCGAAACAAGTGTATGAGAATATATAACCAAGTCAGGCAGAGTGGGACCGATTTGAACACGCTGTAAGCCTCTATGCGCCTTTCTCAACAAAATCTAAAACAGATCCCATCAATGCTATTGTCAACAACAATATAATATTTGCTACTCACTACGCCTTGGCCTATATTTCAGAAACAGGAAAACAAATACGGGGGACAGAATAATAGCGGCGCAAAGCCTCTCCACATTTATTCAAGAGCATGTGGCATAGCTCCAAGATATTTCCAAAGCCACTTGCTAGATACATCCGTAACGGTCTGGCATGGTGGCATTGCGACGGACAAGAGACAAGTAATAAATATGAGCACAACATTCGTACACGGCAAAATTCAGCCACCACGTTTCTACTTTCAGGCAGACAGAATAAGCCTCAACGTCCGGGCATGAATTTTAAACAATCAAAACACCACATTGGATGGTTCACACACTACGCAGCTATTTGCATGACAAACTTTCACACACTTTTGGTCTTAAAAAATAGGTGGCGAGGACCGAATATATTAATCACCAAGTGCGGTCAAGAGAAAATTTTGATCTTTAGCTTGCAACCATTTCTTGTTCTAATTATTTCTTTCTTTTTTAATACTCATAGCCATGTCACTAGTCAAGTACACTTTCCTTGTAGTCTCTCTGGCTCTCGCGCACAACTCGGTAGCTGAGATGGCTGAAGTAGGATATGCGCGACAAACATTGGTAGCTGCTCAACAGTATATGGCGTTCAGGCCTACCTTTGCTCGAGGCGATGACATACACGGATACGGTCATGTACATGAGCACGCTGGTGAACCTCCTGAGAGCGATGAAGAAGGCCATGGTGGTCAAGGCAATAGCGGTCAAGATCATGGCAGTCAAGGCAATAGCGGTCAAAATCATGGCGGTCAAGGCAATGGCGGTCAAGGCAATAGCGGTCAAGGCAATAGAGACGAAAGCGATGAAGATAAATGGGGCAATGGACGTGGTGATGTCGAAACTGATATCGAAACCGAAGACGAGACCCTAGCATTAAGAGATTTTTTGATAGCGTCATCCGAATTCGAGGATAACTCTGCTACATCCCCACATGGCGGCTCCCTGGTGCTAACTGCGCTACTAGCTGCTGGCAGCGTGTGGGCAGCCACCTTTTAGTGACAATTTCAAACAATTTCCGTATTATATTCCATACCCTCCATATCAAACTCCTCAGGCCCTCACAGCGGAAGAAGAATATAGGGAAGCATATTAGTTTCCTTGGGCTTGTGGATCTCGCGATGACTTTCTTTCTCAAAGCAAATATTCTTCATCGTCGAATCCACTCCACCGCGCCTGATAACATCAGGGTACTTGCTAAACTATCGGGAATTTTCTCGTAAAAGCTCCCAATGATTTAGGCCATACTTTTGTTGAGCGACCTCCCCGTATGGTTGGTTGGGAATTATTGGGATTTCTCGAATAAAATATCCGTGTTAAATAGTTTTATGCTCAAAATGATCTGCTGTACGATATCCCGACCGTTACGTCGCTTTGCATGCTTGCGCGCAAGGATGTACTCCACCGCCAGCAGTGCTGGGACTGAGGCGCGATCAAATTTGTTTGGCAAGTCAAAGAGCGATATCGTCAAGATTGTTGAAGAGATGGGTCAGCCAGCGTTTCGCGGCAAGCAGATCTACGAGTGGATATACTCCAAGGGTGCAACGCTATTCCAAGATATGGCAAACTTGCCAAATAGTCTACAAGAGCAACTAGAAAGGGGCTACTGCGTAGACTATGGCCAGATCTTGCAAAACCAGCTGTCGGTGGATGGGACTCGCAAGATGTTGATCCAGTTCAAGAACGATTCACGAGCAGCCGTCGAGGCAGTATTTATTCCAGAAGAACACCGAGGAACATTGTGCGTGTCTTCGCAAGTTGGGTGCTCGCTTTCTTGTACGTTCTGCCACACTGGTACGCAGTCTTTGTACCGGAACTTGACTGCTGCTGAGATTGCCGGCCAGTACATGATCGCAGCGTGGATAGCAAAGGACTTGCCCCGCAGGATTAACCAGCGGCCTAACGTCTCTAACATTGTGTTCATGGGCCAGGGTGAGCCGCTCTATAACTTTCGCAATGTGAGCTCGGCGATCAAGCTCATGACTGATCCAGACGGCGCTGGCGTGGCTCCATGGCGGATCACCATCTCGACCTCAGGCGTAGCGCCTCTGATACCGCGCATTGCGACTGAGCTCCGCGTAGGCTTAGCTATATCTCTGCACGCTGCCGACAATGACTTGCGTACCGAGATCATGCCCATCAATAAGACCTACCCGCTGCCCCTGCTAATGAACAGCTGCACGGAGTTTGCTCGGATTGCTGGGCCTCAGAACCGGCGCATTACGTTTGAGTACGTGATGCTAGATGGCGTGAATGACTCGGACCGCCACGCCAAGCAGCTTGTAGACCTCATCCATGGACTGCCTGCACACGTTAACCTCATACCATTCAACCCATGGCCAGGCAGCGCATATCGGTCGTCGAGTGCTGCGCGTGTGGCAGCCTTCTGCGGCCTAGTGCGTAACTCTGGCGTCCATGCGTCAGTCCGGACTCCTCGCGGCGACGACATTCTAGCTGCCTGTGGCCAGCTCAAAAGCGTACACGACAAGACCGTCGATGCCTGAAGGCTGTGGCCGATCGGCTGCTGATCTCGCCTCTATGCGTGGATTTAGATCAGTTGGACTGGCTTCTTTCGTACGCGTGAAGCTGGTGCTTTCAATTTGCTTTTCTTGACAAAAATAATTCGCATTTCATAATATTTCGTTTCTTTTGAAAAAAGCAATGTCTGGAATCTGTCGCAATAGACTAATGGAGGAGAGGAAGCAGTGGAGGAAGGACCACCCCTACGTATGTATCGGCTACCACCAACATGGAGACGCCACTATGGCTTAAATGCTGCGCAGTCCTAATTTTGTTTACTATCTATTGTATTGACAATAGGGCTTCTACGCTCGCCCACAGAAGAGCGCCGATGGCTCACTGGATCTCATGCGTTGGGAGTGCGGTATACCTGGAAAGGAAGGCACGCCCTGGGACGGCGGTCTCTTCAAGTGCGTACTATTATTCACCGATGACTATCCCGTAGCACCACCAAAGTGTCAGTTTACGCCGCCGCTGTTCCACCCAAACATTTTTCCATCTGGAACAGTATGCCTGTCTATCCTCAACGCTGACAAGGGCTGGAAACCAGCAATTACTATCAAACAGGTACGTAACTTTTCATATTCGGGCTACAGGCGCAGTGTATATCGTGCAGTGTCTTGTTGCAATGCTAAATGGGTACTTCTCACGTATTATCTTTATGAAAGATAGATTCTGCTTGGCGTTCAGGGCTTGTTAAACGAGCCAAATAACGATGACCCTGCACAAACTGAGGCCTACCAGATGTACCGGAAGAACGTTGATCAGTACCAGGCCAGGATCCGCTTACAGGCTCAGCGATTCGCCAATACCAACTGATTATGTAGCTTGGTATTGAAAGTATAGGATAAAGTATGTTTAGGCGTCAAGTGGTCTGTGAAATGAGATATTTGAATACTCTGTGTTTAAAATAGGCACAGCCTAGTAGCGCTCTTACTGAGGCGCCTCCCAGTGATACTCAAGACTGGTCCTCTTGTAACCAGTGCGATTCTCAACAAACTGGTACACACCATCAGGTCCCTTGGAGCCGTACTCATAGGGCAAGGGCTGCACGTGCTCCTTCTCGATCTGGTGGAGCAAAGGAGTGAAGATACGCCAGGCTTCATCGAGCTCGTCGCTGCGAACAAAGTTGGAGTGGTCGCCATTTAGAACGTCGAGGATAAGCGTAGCATATGCGTCGGGGATCTTGACGTCGTGGTAGCGGGTCTTGTAAGACAAATCTAGCTCAGACATGGCCAGGCTAGTCGACAGTCCGGGCTCCTTGACGATGGTCTTGATGTACACGGCCTCCTTGGGGCTGACCTGGATGACTAGCTCGTTGCGAGCCAGCTTGGGGAACAGGGCATTGGGCATGTCCTTGAACTGGATGCGAATGAGCATCTTGGCCTCGTCCAGCGCCTTGCCAGCTTTGATGACCCAGGGCACGCCACGCCACCTGTCGTTGTCAACGTGCAACACGCACTGAGCAAACGTCGGCGTGATCGAGTCCTTTGGCACGGTGTCGTCGTCCTTATATCCGGGCTTGCTACCATCTTTGGTGCCGACGTACTGACCAAGCATGGTGTCTTCGAGCTGGAGAGGCAGGATACGGCGCAGAACTTCGGTCTTGCGGTCGCGGACATCTTCGGCGCCCAGCGATTGCGGCTGGTTCATGGCCACAATACTAAGAACTTGCAACAAGTGGTTCTGCATAACGTCGCGGACAATGCCAAACTCGTCAAAGTACCCGCCGCGACCCTCAGTGCCAAATGGTTCCTTGAAAGTAATCTGGATATTGGAAATGTAGTGGCGGTTCCACACGGCCTCGTAAAACACGTTGGCGAAGCGCAGAGAGAGGATGTTCTTGACCATCTCTTTGCCCAGATAGTGGTCGATGCGGAAGACCTCTGCCTCGTCAAACAGGGCGCCAATGTCGTGGCTGAGCTTGCGGCTGGACTCCAAATCGTGGCCAAAAGGCTTTTCGATGACCACGCGGTTAGTGCAAGTCTCGTCATAGACATTGCGCTTGATCTGACCCGCCACATCCACAAACACTGAGGGCGGAAGAGCCATGTAGTAGACGTGGATCCGCTCACACTCGCTGCTTATATTTGCAGCTCTTTCGTGGCTGTCAATCTCGCTGCGCAGGGCTTGGAAGTTAGCATCTACGTCGTATTTGCCGCTAACGTAGTTGCAGACTTTGAGGAACGCCGCCACGCTGTCCTTTTTGGCGTCGGAGCTAAAATGTGAAGTGGCGCGCTTGTGGAACTCATCGATCGTCATTTGCGTGCGCGCGTATCCGATAATGCTGACTCGCTTGGGTAGCAGCCCTTGCTCAAAGAGGTGGAATAGCGCTGGGAACGTCTTTTTCTTGGCTAGATCACCAGATGCGCCAAAGACGACGATAATCGTTGCGACGTCGTTCTTGGCAGCACGATCAATGCCACATGCCAGCGAGGCAAAAGAGGACGATGGAGACTTTGGCATGTTTCGATATAAAAGAAGAATGTTCAAAAATAAATTGAGTTTTTGGGCAGAGTTGATGGCAGAGAGTGCATATGGCTTTAAGTGTTCGGTTTTTTTATCATGGCGTGGAGAAGCCTAGCCCCTCTTCCTTCCCCTCACCCTCGCAATCCTTTTTTGGTGCAAAAGGGCTCTCTCCCTTGCATCAGCAGGATTAGGTTCGCAAATATGCATACCTGGGTTCTTTGTCATGAATTTGTAATCCAGCTCCCAGATGGTGATCGTGGTTGATCTGCTCGGCTATTTAGCAAAGGACTAACACACTCTCGGAGCTTTATGCTGAATGGAGGGCCGTGCGCATATAGTCACTTGATGGCCAAAATGTGCCACGCGCGCCTTTCTTGCCGTAAATATTGAGGTCTGTGCCCGGCCATCTTTTCCTTTAGATGAGAGCGCACTTTGGCCCATGTGATGCGCGCAGAGTAGCTAGAGACGTAGACAAGGAGCATGTGCTGGCCTGAACTCTTTTTGTTTTCTTTGTTGGCTTGTGTACAACTTATAATAATTACATATCACATCTCTTTTCATCAACCCAGGGCCAAAGACGAAACATGTGCACATCAGGGAGTCCCCAGGCGCAAGCAGCACTGCGGTCAGAAATAAAGTCTTTGATGGCTAATACAACGCTGACAGAGACAGAGAGAGCCAAGCGCATCCAAGCGCTTATGAGTGGGCGTACGAGTACTAGTGCTAGTACGACCGAGGAGGGCAGCGACTCCCCAGTCGCATTTTGTAAAGCATATTACAACGAGGAGCGAGGGATATTGGGTTGTCCCCACTACCAACTCAAGGCCAAGCTTCTAGCGCCCTGCTGCAACCAGTGGGTGACATGCCGCTTCTGCCACGACGAAAGCAGACGTCATACTATGGACCGGTTTGCCGTTACTCGCATGAAGTGCATGCTGTGTTTCGAAGAGCAGCCAGTTGGCCAGCGATGCAGCGGCTGCCATCAAGACATGGGCCGCTACTACTGCCAAACATGCCGGCTGATAGACGATGGGCCTGACAAACATATTTTCCACTGTGAGCAGTGTGGGATCTGCCTGAGCGGACGTCGCAGTGACTATTACCATTGTTCTGTATGCGATGCCTGCGTGGCTGTTGATGCCCGCGAGCGTCATAGCTGTAAAGAGAAGCGATTACAGTGTACCTGTCCGATCTGCGACGAGTGGCTATCCGACTCGGTTAAGAGTATCGTCCAGCCCGAGTGTCAGCATTTGATGCACGAGAGCTGTCTGAGCAGGCACATGGAGCACTCGTACAAATGCCCAGTGTGCTCGGCATCACTGTGCGATACACGGGATATCTTTGACTCTATTGAGTGCTATTTGCGGCTCTCAGTCATGCCGCTGGAATACAAGGACAAGATGTCGCTAATATTCTGCAACGACTGTCGTCAGCGATCGGTGACAAAGTTCCACTTTCTATATCACAAGTGCCAGGCGTGCTGCTCATTTAACACGGCGATGTTGTCGACATGGCCAAAACCTGCCGCTGGGCAGTAGCGCTATGTTTTTAGTTGATCTGTCCCTTGCTGCGATGATTGGTCCGACCAAATCTGTTGTCAACAAAACAACTTTTTTTCTTTTCTTTCTCTTATTTTTTTTCGTCTCGCATAATTTACCCAATTTGAATTTGTATTGTACTTTTGTCTAGTTCATATGGCCAACCTTAACGAGTGCGCACAGTAAGTTTTACAGTAGAAAAGTTGCACATTTGCCAGGGGAGCACGATAGCTCAGCTCATTTTGACTAACTGGACCTTGCACACATTCATTCTGTAGACGTCGCGACGAGCTTTTGACGAGCAAGCTGTGGATCAACGACCTTAAAAGCCAGTACATTCGGTCGATAGTTGACTGTGCCAAGGAGCTGCCAACAGACTTGGAGCGCTTCCCAAGTAGCATCCACGCATATGTCGAATACTACAGCAACAGCTATGCACTAAACCGTGAGGCGCTTGTGGCATACCGAGCCCAGGCTATATTCGCCGAGCGCATGGGTGGTGCGGCGTTTATCCCGAATGACAGCGAGCTAAAGAAACTAGGTACGCATCTCATTTTTGCCACATATGCTATGAACTCAGCACAACCCAGCTCTAACTGCATTGAACCCTTTATGTGCTTTGGATAGAAATGTCGGTGCTCGAGGAAGAGCGACTTCTTGAGCAGGTTCAAGTGCGATTGAGCGAAAAAGTTCAAGCGGCGAACGAGAAGATTGACAGCGAGTGCCAGCGGTACGAGGATGCGCTGTGGCTCGCCCAAGAGAACGATGTGCTGGCGAAAGAGGTTTCTGAACTCGAGGCAGAGCTCGAGACTCTTGCAAAGGCATTGGAAGAGAAGGAGGCCAAGGAGCGCGACGCTGTTGAGCAGCAGACTCGTGAATTGCAGGCGGTGCACAACGACTTGTTGCGCGAGGCAGCGATGCGCGAGGATGTTGATCGTGAGCAAGTGCGGCTGGAGGACCGCCTGTTGCGGCTCAAGAACGACGAGCAGAAGCGGCGGATGAGCGCAGCTGACAGCCAGGAGCAGCAGAAGCTCGTCGAGCGCTGGATCAGGAGCATTGCGCCGGTGGTCAATGCACGCGTCGAGAATAGCACACTGATCCTCACTCTGGGCGAAGGGCTTGGTGCGATGTCGGGTCGGCGCATTCTAGTCGGGTTCAGCCCAATGGGTAATGTCACCAGCGTGGAGACTGACGACGGCCGCCGGTTCCCTCCGGTGCTCAACCACGATACGCTAATGAAGCTTCTCAGCGAATGAGCATTTCTATATCGGCCCCTATAAATAAATTTTCATCCAAACCCAAAAAGTGTGTGTGGTCTGCCAAAAGCGGGCCCAGTTGATCACCGCTTAACAGTGCAGCATTCTGGACTACTATCCCTTTCTCTTTCTATTTGGTTTCTTGCCAATTTCGATACATTTGTACATTTTCCTCCTTTTTTTTACCTCTCGTACTATACAACTCCCTTTTCTTGTTCACATGGCAGCTACATTGCGACGCATTGCGTGGTGTATGGCCGCTGCGTTTGCTAGCGCTGGAGTCTGCTCTGCTGAGACTACAGAGTCGGCGGTCCACGTTCTCGATAGCAAAATGTTCAAGACTTGGTCGGCGGCCCAAAGCCTGGCGCTTGTCGAGTTCTATGCCCCGTGGTGTGGCTATTGTCAGGCAATGGCACCGGCATACGAAATGGCGGCGAAGACATTGCAAGAGGACAAAATACCTCTGGCCAAGGTGGACTGCGTTGAAGAAAAGGCTCTCTGTGACGACATGGACATTCCAGGATATCCGACGCTAAAGGTTCTCAAGAATGGCTTGTTTTACCCCTACAACGGGACCCGGCAGGAGACGTCCATAGTTGCCTACATGCGCAAGCACCATCGCTCGGCGGTGACCGAGGTATCGTCGACCGAGTTTGGAGAGTTTGTAAAGTCTGAGCGTGTTGTGGTAATGGGCTTCTTTGACGGTAACTCTTCGGCGCTGCGGGTTCTTGAAGAGGTTGCCAGCGATTTCCGAGACGAATATGCCTTTGGCTACACGTCAAGCAAGCTGACTGCCAAGAAATTAGGTCTAACCGCGCCTGGCCTCGTTGTGTACAAGAAGTTTGACGAGCGCTGGGATTCCTTCAGTGGCATGTTTTTTGCCAACGATGTTCGAAAGTTTATCAAGGCCAGGTCCATTCCGCTGCTGGGCGAGATGTCGGCCCGGTCCTTTCGTACATATGCCAAGGCTGGTTTCCCTATTGGTACAATCTTCTTTAAGGGCGACGAGTCGCGCAAAAAGCTGGAGGCCGCGCTCTTGCCAGTCGCCAAGGAGTTTAGGGGAGTCGTTAGTTTTGCCTTGGTCGACGCCGAGTTCTACCAGCGCCATGCTTTTCTGCTCAACCTTAAGCCCGAGTGGCCCGCGTTTGCTATTCAAGACGTCGCAGCCCAGACCAAGTATCCGATGGATCAGTCCAAGGACCTCACCACCGAGGAAGTCCGCAAATTTGTTCAGGCGTTTGCAAGTGGCAGCTTGGAGCCCAGTTACAAGTCGGATCCTATTCCCAAAGACAACTCTGGTCCGGTCTTTGAACTGGTATCCAAACAATTCACCCAAATTGCCTTTGACAAGACAAAGGACGTTTTGATCGAGTTTTATGCCCTGCAGTGTATCTACTGCAAGCGACTGGCTCCTATCTACAGCGAGCTGGGCAAAAGCCTGATGCACAACAGTGGTCTCGTAGTCGCAAAGATGAACGCAGTCACCAACGATATTCCCTCCAACGACCCTGAGCTGAGCATTCCTGGGTACCCGACCATCGTCCTGATTCGCGCTAATGACAACAAGGTTATCAAGTACGACGGTGACCGCTCGCTAGAGTCGCTTGTCGAGTTTGTCAGAGCAAATGGCGCTCGCCCGATATCATACGCCCCGGTTAATATCGAGAAGGCTCGTGGACAAGTTCATGGCGCCAGTACTGGATTTACTCCAAAGGAAACCCGGCATATAGAGTTATAAATAGGATATATTGAATATGACCATTGTATTTAAATGAAAACTATAGCTAAACATTACACCTGGCTCTGAAGCTGTTGAGAAAGCTGAAAACTAGGCTAGCCAGAAATGTGTACTATTGAAAAATGTTAAGCAAACCTATCATATATCAGCATGCAATATAACCTCACGATCATTAGAATAAAATGTCATAAGATAACGTAAAAACGCGCCCTCCGCATTGCCAAAATGGTCAATTAGCCTCACGTTCTGGTCGTACCTTGAAAATTCTACCTTCTTGTACTCTGTAGGTGCGCCATTACTGTCGAAGCCCGTGGGTTTCTCCCATATCATGTCAAATTCTTTAGCGGTTACGTCTCGGCCAAGAGCTCTGAATAAATTAGCCACTGTACTCATATCAGTATAAGTAAAAAGGGTCTTAGTCCGGGCCCTTTTACCATCTTTAGTGACAAGAACAAGGAAGAATTGTGCTATAACAGTAGTCATGTTTAAATGCAAAAATGGAGCAACTGTCGTACGTTAAGAATAAAAGCCAAAATGTGTGGTGGAGCAAAGAAAAAGTATGTGTTGGAATAAATTGAGGGAAGGGCGGGAGGCAGCGCGTTTTATAACAGAATTGCCACCAAGAGGGCGCAACCAATTCTTCGTTACCTCCCCGCTAGGATACGTTGCAGTCACAGCTTGTCCTCCATGTAATGTTCTTGTCACAGGCAAGTCTCGCTTGCTAAAAGGGGTTTGGCCTTTGTATTTGGGATTCCGTTTTGTGTAATGGGGTACTTGTCAGAGAGATGCAGTCTTTCTTTTGCCAGGTTGAGGCAATCATGACGAATAAATTCCGCACGCTTAGTGAGTGACATGTTGGTGAAGTCAGTGTTTCCAGAGCTGTGTAAACCTTCTTCGACTACGTCCGTACATTTGCTGTGGCCAGCACTACTGGTTTAAGGCAAATAGGCTGTATGTGCGGTTAACAGTGTTTATGTTTGCAAATGGCAACATTGCATAAAATATTGGCCCATATTCGTGGGGTTGAGTTCTGCCGAGAACACACGAACTTGTCATTGCGTGGTTCTTCTGGCCTGCGTGTGTTAGTCGTGTATTACTTTAAAAGTCTGTATTCCTAATTTGCCAGTCGTGCAGCTCTCACTTTCCTCCTAATGCAGCCAATTTCGCCGAGCACGGCTGACTATATAAAGTCGGCCAAGGCAGGGATAGAGTCCCTAGAGTACATTGATGACCTGATACGGGAGTACCTGCTCTTTCGAGGGTTCAAAGACACACTCAAGGCGTTGGAGGAG
>JANBQS010000311.1:0-21454 GCA_027577415.1 Coemansia sp. RSA 922
CTTTAAATTCTTTGGCAGACTTTAAAGTCTTTCTTCTAGAAATGTAATATTAATGTCATCGAACTGATGTCCACTTCACCAGCCTCATTAACATTTTTGGCATGCTCAACGGTTTATTTGTGTTATGTGAATTAGAGCAGAGCAAGATCATGGAACAAAAGTAAAAGCAGATATGTAATATTAAGACAGAGAGAAACGGAAGCAAGTAGCTTATCCTGACTTGCCAAGCACCTGTAAACTACACTGAGCAAGGGAAGCATCAACAAAACGCCTGCGTATGCCGTCTTGTTGGCAAATAATACTCAGCATGGCTTGTGACATGATAGGGCCGCATGTCTGTAGTTGTAGTTACACGGACAACAACCGCAGTGTTCAGTTGCAAAAAAATGATAAAATAATACAACTTTTGTTGTTTTTTGGTTGTGGCATTCATCATCACTTTTTCTATTTCTCGTGGCATTCATCTTCACCTTCTCTAATCTCTTTGTGTGGGTGTTTGGTACCCACTGACCGCGGGATTCTTTTTTGAAGAAGCGAGATTTGAACTCAAGTCGACAGGTTCGGAGCCATCCAGTATGTACATCACCCGCAATGCACATATGTATCTGTTTTGAACTACTACCTCAGCCTCCTCTAATGTGCTTGTTATATCGTGGTATTCAAGGTACAGTGGTCAACCGACGTAATAAGGCTATTGGTCAAGTGTGTGTCACATGCCTTGGGTATAATATTTTTTTGAACTTGCCATACTATCAATTCTATTGCTATCTCAACAACTGATAACTTATAGCGCTCAGACACAGTGAAGGCACAGTCGGTTGATGCAAAGGACCAGGCGATATCAACACAATTGGTTGTTGTAGTACGGGTAGGTATGGTGTAGACTGAGATGGAGGGCTCGGCGATACCGACATAATTGAGGGCTGGAGCTGATCAAGTTGCTCTGTCATTTGAGGTGGAGAAGTTGACAGTATGGGCGTTGAAGAGCGTTCGGGATCAGGCGGAGGACTTGGTGCTACAGAAGGTATTGGAAAGTAGGGCTCAGTAAGAGGCACTGTCAACACAACCCTGCCAAATCTAGTTTTCATAAACACTTTCATATGAGCGTTGTACGCAGCAATGTCGATATTATACTGACGCTTTTAAGGCGCTGTAGCGATCCCTGTATGTTTGTCGCTCCTCCTCGCTTAATGTTTTCCCACTTAGCGGTAATAGGCATCTTTATCTCTTTGTTGTTAAACTGCCAGTGGTTTTTTTTTTCGATATAGAGCGTGTTGCGCAGATGAAGGGTAAGCTGCCTGGTTCTGCAGCTGAGCCAGGAGGCATATTGCGCCAGCTCACCTCATATAGTTAACACGAATATTAGCAAGAAGAAGCAGGCTTACATGCATGCTCTTAGGGGCACTAACAATTTGCCTACACGAATTGCTCATATCTAGCCGCTGGGCTTCATATGCTCAATGCTTATACAATACAGGATGCCGATCATCCATTGGCTTCTAAGCGCCGTGGCGGTTCAGCCCTCACAGTGCCAAAAAGTGTGGCAGGAACTCCATTTTGCAACCCCACCGCAGACTGCATTAGTGTCACTACTAGACTATATTATTGCAACTGCTCTCCGCAAGCTATGCGGGCAACAAGGGTAGTTCCTACAACAGGCGAATGTCATCGATGCCGCGCTCATGGCTATACCCAAGAACGATATGGTCAGTGCAATTCAGGTTAGACAAGATTTACACCCAATGCCTCGACCGATGCTCGCTTATTAAGCAGCTCACGACTTGAGCGCTAGAGTAGACAGCCGAGGTTGACAGACTTTTGTACATGTCACACATTAACTACCAATGTTATACACTTCATTTGATTACAAAGTAGTGGCGTAGTATATAGAAGAAGAAAATGATAACACTTAGTCGTGCTTGAGCTCCCGTTTCTCTCTATGGATGCCCGTCTGATCAATAGTAAAGATATCGAGCCAGTCGCCAGTATAAATATCGCGTTCCGTAGCACCCGTAAACGCATCAATAGCGATCTTTCTCGCCGTCACCCTATCAAGGAATCCACCCTCATGGCCCCTCTGATTAGCGCCAGCGACCTGGTTATCCAAGAACGGCTGGACAAGTGCCGAAGCCGATCCATATGCCTGATAAACCACTCTCTCCATGTTTCCCACCGGATCATAGGCAAACACCGCGCCCTTCCCGTCCTTGTCCAGTCCACACAAAATAGGGAAAACATAGTACGGGAAGAACCGCTTATAATAAAGAGTGTTGGACAACATCTGAGCCATAGCCGGAGCGCTCATCTGCTTCTCGTGTTTGTGGAAGTAGGTCTGCGCGTTTTGCTCCAACACCTCGACCAAACGCTTGGCATCAGCAGCGTAGCCTGTAGTGGCCAATACAGTTCCGTTGCTGAGTGTAAAGGCTTTGGGGTCGTAGCGGCTGTTAATGCTGTACCCGTCGCTTTGACGCGCGTCAGAGGCTACGATTACGAAATCTTTGCCGGCAATTGCCAACGACGTTCCGCCATTGTCTACATAGGGGTCCCAGCCACCACCATGGTTGTGATGCTCAACGGGCACCTCAGTGGGCGCAGAATGCATTGGAGCGAAATCCATCATCGTGTTAAATTTTTAGAAAGAGTGAGATGATGTAATATTAAGAGACACAAGAAGCAAATTGCAAATATTCAAGCAACGTAATCCCTCATCCTTCTAGGGAGCGGGTACATACGCAAGCACCACTAATCACTTGATTGAATCAAAACATTATTGGGCCTCTTCCAACTGCATCAAGCGTCTCTGCAAGGTCTCGCGACGTTTAACGATAGAGGCAATAAACTGCTCGACAATGGTGCGGTCCTCCAGCGCAAGCTCCTCCTGGGCGTCTCTCATCTCTGGCAGCTCGTGATGCTCATCCTGCTGTGAATCCGTAGCCTCCAGAATAGCCGAGAGCATCCAAATAGCGAGCTGGTAAGCACGATCGCAGTCCAGAGGCTCGATCCACTTGAGTTCCCGCTGAGCAGCGACTTTGCTCAGCGCCAGGGCCTGCTCATAAAGTACCTGGACTACGGAGATTTGCGACACATTATCGAGCTCATCGCCGGAGGTGCGCTGCTTGAGTGACTCAGCGCGGTCCAAACATTCATTGAACTTGTCGCGCACCCACTGCACAGCGCCATTAAAGGCCGCCGACACAGTAACCGATGGCGAGGCGCGATGGAGACTGGCCCAATATCTGCTGGCCTCAATCATAGCGCGATGGAGCAATGACAGTGCGCGCAAGTAGAGAACAAACGCCTCCTCAATACTAACATCCCCAGGACTCAAGTATCCGCCCTCTGGATCAGTCAGCGCATCCGTATGCTTGGCTCCCGTGCGCTCAGCAAAGGCGCGCCACTTGATGTCGGCCAGAAAGCTCATAGAGTGTGCCTTGTACGCCAATCCCTCCATCCGCCTTATCGTAGGCTCCTCCTGGACAGTCCCAAGAGTATGTCTAGACTCGAACGTATCAGCAAGACCCAGATCCAAGGGATTGAACACGCCAACATATGCTCCACGACGTCTACTCAGCGGGCCATTGGCAGTCTCGGTCGAAATCTGGTATTGCGATGACACGGCATCATGGACTGCGCGCGCGAGTGCCGTCATTTGCCGTGCTACACCTGGCGCTTGCTGGAATGCCCCACCTGTAGGCCGTGGCGGATAGAATGTGACGGGCGTGCGTGGCGATGAATTGAGCTCATCAGCGAGGTAGTTCATCTCTACTGCACGCTTCTCTATAACCACGTACTCACGCTCTGCCAGTGCCTGTTCCTCTTCCGTCAAGCTAGACCGACGATGACTGTCGGCACTATACCCGTCCTCCTGACTCCCCCGCTGTCTGCTAGTGGGCGGGTACATGGTCTGCCCAATATCCATATTCCGCATGGCATCTACCACGCCCTGGTCTTGTGCCGGCCGACTAGTCTGCTGAGCATACCGGTAATGGTGGTTATAAATAGCATCCTTTGGTACACTAGTCGAGGGAGTCAACGGGCGCTCAACGGCTGCCTTGGCCGCAGCCTGAGCCTCAGCGACCGGCAACTGCGCAACCAAGTCGCCGTTATCTGGCTTCCACTTCATCGCAGGGTGTGCAAAAAAGTCGGCGAATGGCATACGCGCTCCCGGGTTCATCTTCAGTAGCTTGCGCACCAAGTCCTTGAGCGTTGAGTCCAAGACCTCACCACCGGCTGGCTGCTTTTCGTCTGGAAATACAATACTGTCATTGGTGCGCTCAATGACCCGCGCCAGCTCCACATGGTTACTAGCGTGGAACGGGGGCTTCCCAGTCATCATTTCATAAATGACAGCACCGATCGACCACAAATCAGCCTTGGCATCATAGGGCTCATAATGCAAGATCTCCGGAGCCATGTAAAGCGGAGAGCCACACAGTGTCTCAGCCAATGCCGTGGAGGGCAGGTTCCGAGCAAAGCCAAAGTCAGCCACTTTAATCCATGGCACCTCGCCCCTGGCCTCCGACTCGCCCAATACGTAGTCGTCGCCGGGTGGCTGCAGCAAAATGTTCTGTGTCTTGATGTCCCGGTGAATGACGTCGCGCGACCGCAGAAATAGCATGGCTGAGCCCAGCTGACTGACAAAGCTCCTTACTATGTGCATACTCAAGCCACCATACTCGTTACGCAGCGCAGCGTGCTCTTTGCGCTTGCGCATGTACCCGGCCAGATCACCTAAGGAGCAGTATTCCATTACAAGGTGGATGTGGTTGCGCGACTTTAGACAGTCGAAGAGCTCAACTATCGACTCGTGTTTGACTGTACGTAGAATGTTTATCTCGGTTTCCAAATTCTCCAGCAAACGACGCGTAAGCGACGACCGGACAACTGACTTTATTGCCACCAGTGAATTGGTCCTCTACAAAAATATGCACGTCATTTTTCGTTTATTAGTGTGTAGTCTTGACACTGCATTGTGTTGCTGCGGGCTGTTGATATAAATGTGGTGTTTTACCTTGTTCACGCCGCGATACACGGTGGCAAAGGAGCCTCGTCCGATTTGTGCGCCTAGTTCGTAGTCACCTATAACTACGGTGGCTCGCGGCCGAGGAGTAGCGCTGCTTGTACTGCGGTCATTGTCCGGCATTTATAATTGAAATAACGTTAAGAACAAAAAAAGGATAATACAACAAAAAAAGAATAATACAAGGATAAAAAATGGTAAGGTGAATTTCAAAAATTGAAATTTAAAGCCGAACTAAAGGAAAGACAGAAAGAAGGCGGGAGCACAACCCACATGAAATTTCCAGCCTGTAGACTTTTTTTTACTACGTCACATGGGCTCATCGCTGTTGGTTATGCTTGCGAGCTGCGGCTTTCAGCAGAGAGGGCGGGGCCTGGGCAGCCTCATGCGAGGCGAGTTCAGGCGGACACCTTGAAAGTGGCGATGCCGTCATCATCTTTTTCAGGTCATAGAGCACGTCCCTGTCGTCCGTGGCACTCAAAAAGGTAACCGCCAGTCCACGCTTGCCTGCTCGTCCTGTACGCCCAATCCTATGCGTATAGCTCTCAATATCCTTTGCCATGTCAAAGTTGACGACGAGCGACACGTCCTTGACGTCAATACCACGGCCAGCAACATCGGTAGCCACCAATATGTCAGCAGCACCGCTTTTGAGCTTGGCCAATGCTTGTTCGCGCTGCTCCTGCGTCTTGCCACCATGCAACGTCACCACCGAGTGGCGAGTGCGTGCCAGGGCTTGGCCCAGCAAGTCGACGTTTTTCTTTTGGTTGACAAACACGATGATTGGCGGTGAGCTGGCATGCTGGTTCAGCAGGTCCAAGAGCCTGCGCTTGCGCTTATCGTCACCGATGATAAACTCTGCCCTTTGCTCCACAGTGTCCACAGCCTTGCCAGCTGTACCAATAGTGACAGTAGCCGGCGACCTCAGGTACTTGCGAGCCAAGCGCTCGACAACCGGCGGCATAGTGGCCGAAAACATGGTCGTTTGACGATAGGCAAATTCACTAGTCCCCTCGTAGCCATCAGGCTTTCTGTTGGAGACTGGCAACGCGTCGAGGATAAAGTTGACGTCGTCTTCAAACCCCATGTCAATCATACGGTCGGCCTCATCCATGACCACATAGGTACACTGGTTGAGGACCAATACGCGGCGCTCGATACAATCGCGGAGTCGTCCGGGAGTAGCTATAATAATCTCAGCGCCGTTACGCAGTGCAAACGCTTGGCCCTCGATATCGTGTCCACCAACGATGGATACGCAGCGGTAGCCCAGTCGCCGGGCAAACTTGTGTGATTCGGCTTCGATTTGCTGCGCCAATTCGCGCGTCGGCGCCAAGATCAGCGCATACGGTCCGTCTGCCATATTGCGCTCATTCAGAGGCGGTCTAGTCATAATAAAGGCAAGCATGGGGATCAAGAACGATGCGGTCTTGCCACTACCAGTCTCGGCGATGCCAATCAAATCGCGGTTCAGTAGTCCGATAGGAATGGCCTGCCGCTGGATAGGGGTAGGCTCAGTATACCCAATGTCAGAGATGGCGCGGAGAATAGGCGCGGGGATCCCGCTCTCGTTCCACGACCTATATGGATATGGAATGCTGCCACCCTTGCAAGCAATACTATAGTCTTCCTTGAAAATACGCCAATCGCGGTCGCGCATTTCCTCCAAAGACTTTTCTTTCCAATGCCGTTCGTCCAACTGCGCCTTGCGCTCCCGCTCGTTCCTCCGCTCATGCCCCACGGTGTCCTGGTATGAGTCGCGGCCAAAGATGTGGAGCGCCTGGCGGGTCTCATATAGATCGCTGATATCTCGCGACGTGTCTTCAGCTGCATCCCAGTCGAACTGTACTTTGCGACTGCTTTGCTTGCGACTGCGTGTTGGGACACTGTCACCTACTAGGTACCGCTGTTTGATGGCCTCGCGCTCTTGCTCGGTCAGTACTCGGTCGCCTGTACCGTCTGTGCTCTGTCGCCCGACGAACGCAAACCCAGCAGACCCAGATTGTTTAGCTGACTCGCGTGGCTCTGCTGCACGGTGGGTGGGCGACCTGCTTCGGCCTGATGGCCGGTACCGGTCATTGCTGCGTCCGTCGTCGCGCTTGGACTGGGGATCATCTCGGTCGTGGTACCGCGATCTATTGCGCCTTGTGGGGCTGCGAGAACGATCGGCGTGCCTCTGCTGACTGGGACGTGTGGAGCGGTCTGGTGACCGCACGTGTAAGCGTCGGCCAAAGTCTTCGCTGATATGCGATTCTTGGAGCGCCTGAACTTGTTGCTCTCTGCGTTGCCGTATGTCGTCGGCTTCTTGCTGTCGCTTTTCCAGCGCTATTTGGACTCGTTGAGCTTTGGTCAGAAACACGGGGCGTGAGGGCTCGGCTTGTTGCCGCTTTATACGCAACGCCTCTTCCATCGACAGCGGGCTGCTGCGCTTACCGACGGGCTTTGTAATAGAGTCCATAAGAGAGAAAGAAAAGGTAATTTGGAAATGTACGATGGGTAGCGAATACGCCCCCAGCTGGCAGTGGGTTTTGGACGATTGACTTCCAATGTAGCAAAGCTCTCACCTATGGGCCTAAACACCCACTCAGAGCTGTAGTGGGTGGCGCTTGTTAAAAAAAATGCATTGTCCTGATTACTTTTCGGGATAGAGGCTGGGTTTTGTGACCCAGCCCAGCCCCCTTTAGTATTGCTTCGAGGCAATCTCAGGAACTTTTTTCTCTTTTCTCACTGTTGTCGTTTGTACTTTTCTCTCTTTTTTCTGAATTGGCCAGACTTTTTTTTTAAAGCACACCCCTTTTTTGTTATTGTTTTTTTTTTCTTTTGGACTTTTTATTATTTCGCCATCCGCGCTGGTACATTTACAAGAATTAACACAGCTATCGTCAAATGGGACTGTTCTCTTCATGCTTTGGCGAAGTGGACACTGCCGAACACAGTCGTCGTGCACGTCGGGTAACAAAAGCGATGATTGGAACTCCTAGCAACTTTGTGGTAAATATTTCCTTACTTTGACCTCTGCAAAAGAAACCCCCTATTGAGCACGATATAAAGCTAATGTGCCTGTTTTTTGATACTCTGTAGCATACTGGACACTTGGGTATCGGAACTGTACATGGCAGCGATTTTACGATGGCTAGCGATGTAAGTATCACTTTTGATAATTTAGTATTTGGCACATGGCTCTTTTTTGGGGGGTGGTGGTAGACTTTATTTTTGCGCCATATGGTGCAAGAAAACCCCCTCCTATTTTGTCTGTAATTGGGCCATGTAATGTAATACAGCCTCTCTCCATGCGGCCTCTCTATCT
This sequence comes from Coemansia sp. RSA 922, assembly GCA_027577415.1. NCBI lineage: Eukaryota > Fungi > Kickxellomycota > Kickxellomycetes > Kickxellales > Kickxellaceae > Coemansia > Coemansia sp. RSA 922. The sequence continues at coordinate 8,328 of JANBQS010000311.1, forward strand.
CTCTCGCTCCTTTTTTCCTCGTGGCCTTTCTCTGAGATCTGCAAGGGAGGAGAGAATGTCTAATTGCATATGCGAGGCGCATGCAACAAAAAGGAGCTAATGACCCTCTCTGTGCAGTGGCGAGAATATGGCTACTTTTGAGTCAGCCGATACTCTTGTTTTGTGGGCTCAAACACAAGATACACAGGACTGACTTGATGTTTCTATTCTTATATTGTGTAGCCAGAGAAGCTCAAGACGCTAATGTCGCAGGTCAGCGCCGCTCTGGACGACACTGATGTGTTTGGCGATACTGAAGGTACGGCGTCGCCGTCAACGTCGCCGTCGGCAAAGTCTTCGTCACTGGCCATGGGTATGGCCTGCTGAGGCTGATTTTTTTGGGGTTATTGTGATCTCCTTTTTTTTCTTTTCCTTTGTGTACTTACATCACTATGCCTTATCCAACATGTCTTCAATCATATCATATATTTGATGTTCATCTGCTGTCAGCCCACGTGGCTGGCCTTGTGTATTTGATATCCATCGTGTATAACATGCCGAACGGGACACACACAGATATTTGATCGGGGGAGGTCAAGGTTCAAGAGTCTTTGGGCGGAGAGGTAGATCCTCTCTTTCTCTCTTTCTCTTCTTTTCCGTCTGTTTTTTTTTATTTCCAACATATTTCTTATTAACTGTCTCCATTCGGATTACAATACAAAGTAATCGGAGTGGATCTGTATTTGTTTGCAAAAAAAAAGTGTATGCGCTTATTGCTGTTGGCCAACCACAGGCTTTTTTCCAAGGTAAGTGTGTGAACGCCATTGTCCCTAAGAGCCTCTTTCTTTTTTTTTTCCCTCTCTCTCGCTCGCTCGCACGGCTATTGTGCCGATGCAGGCAATTCAGGTTCTCGATTCTTGCTTCCAGAACAGTGCCATAAAGGCGTACTTTTTTTTTTCCTGTGGCGTCGTTTTTTTTCTTCTTCTTCTCTCCTTGACTACCTCACTGATGACATACTCTATATTTGAAGGGAGTGAGTGAATCACAACATGCCAGAATATTATACGTGGAAACGTCTGTGCGCATGCACGCTAGCGACATAAATTATTTTTAAAAAGTGCGTGATTTACCATCCAGGACTGCTCTCAAGGCCTCAATTTGCAGTCGCTTACTGCGCTCAAAAAAAAAAAGAGCGTACGCGCGCAGATAGCGTAGCGGAATTGGGCTGGCTCACATGCTCTCTTTCTCTCCACCTCGCTCTCCCCACGCCAAAGCTTCTTCCTTTCTTCTCTTTCACTTTTTGCCTTTTTTTTCGAAGCTCCTATCTATTTTGCTAGTTTGCCCAAGGGACCTTTTTTTTCCATTTACCTGCCTCGCTCATACGCACGTCAAAGCTCCCGGGCATCTTTATTTTTTGTCTCTTTCTTCTCCCCCCACAAACATATACCCCCCTTATTGACTAACCCTCTTGGTGGCTGTTGTCTATTATTTTTTCTTCTGTTGCGTCGGCATTGTTCTGTCTCTCAGTAGAGGTTCCAATTCACGAGATATTCATCACTTATGACCGCCACTGGTACTCATCCGACCACGTCACCGCGCGCCGAGTTTCCCACTCTCGGCTTGCTCCCACGCGCTGACACTCAGGCCGGTGACTTTGTCCGCAAGCACCCGACCTACGATGGGCGTGGCACAGTTGTTGCGATTCTAGACACGGGGATTGACCCTGGCGCCAAGGGCCTGCAACTGACCTCTGACGGCAAGCGCAAGGTGCTGGACTTTGTTGACTGCACGGGTTCTGGCGATGTAGCGCTCTCGTCGCCGCTAAAGTGCTCTGCTGATGCTGACCTCGAGCTCAAGGGACCCAGCGGACGTACCATCAAACTCAATCCCGAATGGCGCAATCCCTCGGCTGAGTGGCGTGTCGGCGCAAAGCGTCTCTATGACATTGCTCCGTCGCAGGTGAAGCAAAGCGTGCAGGCCGAGCGCAAGGACCGCTTTACAACGCATGCTCAGCTCTTGGCGGACTCGGTCAGTGCACGCCTGGTTGAGAGCAAGAAAAATACCAAGCCCGAGGATGAGGCCCGTCTTGAGCTGGATGCCCAGGCTGGCGTGCTGGCCTCGCTTGCCGAATCCTACGCTGACCAGGGCCCCTACTTTGACTGCGTTGTTTTCCATGACGGCGAGCAGTGGCGTGCCGCTATCGATACTGCCGAGTCTGGCGATCTCTCGGAGGCACCTGCCCTGGGCACTTACAAGCTCACTGGCGATGTTGGGCAGTTGTGCAAGCGCCAGCTGCTGTACTATACACTCAACTTTTACGACGACGCTCGCACCCTTAGCATAGTCACCAGCGCCGGGTCTCACTCGACCCATGTTGCTGGCATTGTCGCTGCCAACCACCCCGACGAGCCGCAGAACAACGGCGTGGCACCTGGCGCGCAGCTACTCTCGCTGCTCATTGGCGATCACCGCGTTGGCTCGCTAGAGTCTGGCGTCGGGCTGACCAGGGCTGCCAATGCCATTGTCGAGCACCGCGCCGATCTGGCCAACATGAGCTTTGGCGAGCCTACGGCTACGTCGAACGTTGGCCAGTGGGTGCAACTAGTGCGCAGCGAGGTTGTCGCCCGCCACCGCTGCATCTTTGTCTCGTCTGCTGGCAACGAGGGTCCGGCTCTGACGACTGTTGGCGCTCCGGGTGGAACCACCGACGGGATTATTGGCGTTGGAGCCTATGTCGGCTATGAGCAAATCAAGGCTGACCACGCCATGTATGACACTGTCAAGGATACCATCTTTACTTGGTGCTCACGTGGTCCTACGGCCGATGGCGCCCTGGGCGTTGACATTTATGCGCCAGGGAGCGCCATTGCGAGCTACCCTGCGTATACGCAGCAGCGCCTGCATCTCGCCAATGGCACCAGCATGAGCTCGCCCAATCTATGCGGGTGTCTGGCGCTGCTCGTGTCTGCCTGGAAGCAAGAACTGGGCGACGATTCGCCCGACCCAGCCCTGAAGATCAGTCCCTACCGCATCAAGAATGCCATTGTGGCGACTGCGAAGCAGTTTGGCGACGAGCTGGGCGCTGGGCTGGTGCAGACCGATGCTGCCTGGCAGTACTTGAAGAAGCACGCTGAGCGCAGATACGAGGACGTTGAGTACACTGTTCGCATTGCGGAGGCCAACAACAGCCGTGGCATCTACCTGCGCGATGCCGAGGACTCGGCCTGTGCTCGCCACTTGCAAGTGCTTGTGGCTCCAATGTTCCCTGGCGATGCGCGCGCCAAGCTAGAGCACGACTCGGACGGCGTGCGCGGTGAGACGCAGAGCCAGGCCAAGTTTGACTATGAGCAGCGCGTCATTCTGGTCCCATCAGCGCCTTGGGTCCGCGTACCCGAGGCTTTGTATGTCAGCAGCGAGGGCCGCGCCTTTAGCGCCAAGGTCGACGCCACGCAGCTGGAGCCCGGTCGCTTGCATGTAGCCTCGATCCAGGGCTTTGACTCTACTTGCGTCGACCGCGGACCAATCTTTACCGTGCCCATTACCGTCACCAAGCCCCTGCCAGTCGATGCATCTGCCTGCGTGCGCTTCAGTGACCTGCGCTTCTTGCCAACCGAGGTTGTGCGCCGATTTGTCGCCGTGCCCTATGGCGCTACCAAGGCGCACATAACTATTCGGGCTAACAACGCTGCTGCCAACTCGTCGGCGCCCGCCATGTTCTACCTCCACTGTCTGCAGCTGGCGCGCCACGAGCGGTTTACAAAGTACCAGCTAAAGGCCCGGGTCAATATCGGACATCCGTCGTATGTGTCGGGAGCAGGGTCTGCTGAGCAAAGCTACACAAATTCGATGGACGTTATTGGCGGGGCTACGCTGGAAGTCTGCGTGGCACCGTTCTGGAGTCAGCTGGACGCACACGAGATCGACGTGTCGGTCGAATTTAATGGCATTATGCCTGCTGGCTCGGAACACACTGGCGTCTCTGCCGACGGCCATGGCATATCGTCGGGCATTGTAGTCAATGGCAACTACCTTGTATCGCGCACTGACTTTGTCGCCCCCGTGCGGCCCGAGTACGAAATAAAGCCTGACGCAACACTGGACACCTTGCGCAAGTCTTTGCGCCCAGTCGAGGCCACGATCTCGCCGACGGGCTCTGAGCGCGACGTGCACCTGACTACTGGCGTGATGATCCAAAAACTGGTGCTCGAGTACAAGCTGGAGATCAAGTCTGACAATACCTCGTTGCGCCTGCGTATGCCGGCAGTCGATACGCAGATCTACGAGAATTGGGCTGACGACTTTGCCCTAGCTGTATTTGACGTCAACAAGCGTCGTGTAGCGGCTCAGATCAGTTACACGAGCAAGATAACGCTAAAGAAGAAGGGCGACTATTTGGTCCGCGTCCAGATTCGCCATCGCAACGCAAAGGATCTGGAGGCTCTCAAAGACACGCCTCTGCTGGTAGACATTAGCCTTGGAACGAGTATCAAGCTTGGCACGACTTTGTCCTTTGCCTCGGCTTTGACCAACACGGTTAGTGGCGCATCCTCTGGGCTGAGCACTATTGCGCGTGGTTCTCGAGTGCCGATATTCTTCAAAACCGACGTTAGCTCGCTGCCCAGCGAGGCGGCTCCTGGCGATGTCATCTACGGATCGCTGGCCCTTAACAAGAAGACGGCAAAGATGAGCCTGGAGTACGTTGTGCCCGCCGCCAAGTCTGTGGAAAAGGACTCCTCGAATGGCAATGGTAGCGAGAAGACTGCGGCTACCGAAGAGGACAACAGCGACCGCAAGGCAATGGAAGAGGCTATCCGCAAGCTGCGCGTGGAGTGGATCGGCAAGATGAAGAACGAGGCCGAGCGTGCCAAGCTGATTGCTGAGCTGGCTGCTGATGTAAAGGACCGCGAGGAGGACTATGCTGCAGTGCTAGCAGCTCAGCTAGACACGATTGACGTAGCGCGCAAGACCTTGCCATGGAACGCCGATGCCAAGCTGACCGAGCAATTGGCCAGCAAGGCAGTGACGATTGCTGACAAAATTGTAGGATTGTCTCAAGCGTCGGCGCTTACGGCTCGGCTGTACGAGAACCAAACGAAGGAAAACAGCAAGGACGAGGACAAGAAGCTCAAGAAGAAGGCCGACGCCGCAAAGACCCGGCTGACCAACGCTCTGACTTCAAAGTGCCGTGCGCTCGCATATCTGACGACGCAGACGTCCTTTTTGTCTAGCGCCTCGGACGCCAGTGGCGAGTTTGTCGATGTCGAGGCCGAGGAGGGTGCTGAGGCGCAATTGGCGGCTCTGGAGCGGGCGGTTGCTGAGCTTGGTCGGTGGACGGACAAGAAGGCGCAGGCTGAGAGCGTCGAGTACTTGCTGGCCACGCTGCCATTGCATGTTGCCAAGCAGCAGTACGGAAGGGCGCTGCAGCCCGTGCTCAAGTGGATTGCGGCGGCGCCATTGTCAAGGGCCAACGCTGGCGAGCGCAAGGCAATGACTGAGCTGCGTGACTTGCTGCTTGCCAAGCTTCAGTGGCCTGTGTGGATGGACCATTTCCGTGAGCTGGCGCTGGTCGACTCGCCTGCCTCGTATGAGGCGATCTAAAGAGGTTGTTTGCTAAATATCCGAGTAGGTATAATAATAAAACGGTGTCTCCTCGAGCTATCTCGTCTTTCCCAAGACCTTGGGACTTTAGCTCAAATTTCTACTCTGTGACATGTCTCGCTACTACGTCCTGTCCCGTTTACATTAGGCTGCAAGCTATACTGTAGTCCCGTTTCTAGCAAACTTGCTTTGTGGTATGCTTGCGCACTGCACACTGCAGCATGTATTTTTCTATTATATAAAGACGGAGCTTTTTATAGATTTTTTTTTGGATGATCACTTTTTTCCAAAGTATTTTTGCCCATTAGTGGAAAAGAAAAAAGGAGGGACAATCGTGTATGGACTCTAATCGCTCGGTCCCATCCCCTTTGGAAATTTCCAGTGGTTCATTGCGCCATGCAGACTCTCTGCCCTTACAAAGGGAGGCGTAAAGGCCAGAACCACAGTGCAGGTTTTTTCTTCTAACGTTCTCTTCTTCACTAACCATTATATATTTCTTCCTATTCATTTATTCTACTACTGTTGGGAGAACAACTTTATTTTTTCTTTTTTCTTTTTTCTTTTTGGTTGACTCCCGAAATTATTTTATTTGGCAAATGTTGCACTGTGCAAGAATATCGCCGCGCAGGCTCTTTTTCCTATTTCTAGGTTGTCTGGCGTGCGTGTATTTGCTAAATTTATACAGCCCTGCGACCTGGGTTGACAGTATGAGCCACGGCGAGTTACCATGGAAGGTGGACGGCTACCGGAACAGCGAACTCTCGTCCATAAACTATAAACGTCAGCAGTCCGTACGGGAGGCAACTCGGCACGCATGGGCCGGGTACAAAAAATATGCCTGGGGTAAAGACGAACTACAACCAGTTACTCAGAGTTCTAACCTGAGGTGGGGAGACTGGGCAATTACGTTGGTGGACTCGTTGGATACATTGAAAATAATGGAGCTTGAGGACGAGTACGCGGAAGCCAAGGAGTTTGTAAGGTCGATACGGTTTGATCGGTCTCCAGCTGGATACAAGGTCCAGTTCTTTGAAATGACTATTAGGGCGCTTGGTGGTCTACTGGGTGCTTATGAATTGGATCGGGATCCGATACTTTTGGAAAAGGCTAGACAGGTCGGTGACTCTCTCGCTTATGCATTCGATACGGCGACTGGTCTGCCTACTGTTAACGTGGACGTTAATAGCAAGTCTAAGGAATATAGTTCGAGGATTTGTATTGCGGAGGCTGGAACCCTGCAGCTAGAGTTCAAGAAACTGGGACAAGTAACGGGCGACAATAAGTACACGAAATACGCTGAGCGGGCGAACGAAGCAATCGAGAACGGTGAGCGGAAATACAAGGGCCTGTATCCTGCGTTTATTGACTCTGATACTGGAAAATTCGATAGTAGCGCTGAGCTATCTGTGAGCGCGATGTCTGACAGCTTTTACGAGTACCATCTCAAGCAGCATATTTTACATGGTGGCAAGGAGCCAAAGTTCATGAAGCGGTATATTACGTCGGTGGAGGCCGTCAAGGAGAAGCTGGTGAAGAAATCAGAGTCTGGGTTTACTTTTATTGGAAAGCTCGTTGCTAGCGAATCGGGTTTCTCTGACGAAATGGAGCACCTCGCTTGCTTCTATCCGGGTCTTTTGGCACTCGGCGCCAAGGTATTGGATCGTCCGCAGGACTTGGTTCTCGCCGAGGAGCTGGCACGCACCTGCTACACGTCGTATACTATGACGCCGACTGGTTTGGGACCTGAGCGCTTTGGCTTTAAAACAAAGGAGCAGGTAAATGAGTACAATAAGTATGTCTATCCTGGATCTACTCGGGTGTTTAACGACGATGGAATGGGTGGTGTCGATTCGCGCTATATTCTGCGGCCAGAGACGCTCGAGACTCTGTTTATCTTGTACCGTGTTACTGGGGATCCCAAATACCAGGAGTGGGGATGGAACATATTCTTGGCGATTGAAAAGCACGCAAAAGTCGAGGCTGGCTACGCCGGTGTCCAAGACGTTTATAGCGAGAGCTCGACTTCGAACCATATCGACGCTATGGAGTCATTTTTCTTGGCTGAGACGCTCAAGTACCTTTATCTATTGTTTAGCCCTACGGACGTCATCTCGCTGGACGAGTATGTATTTAACACTGAGGCGCATCCATTCCGTATCATAAAGTGACAGTATAATAGAATATATATATATTTTTTAATCTAGAGTATATGGAAGAGTAGTATTAGTAAATGTCGATATCCAACGGAGTACCTCGGTATACCATCTGATAGAGTTGGCTGGGTGAGAGGTCCAGTGATTTTCGTCGGGAAAGTACATGAGTCGTGCGGGGATGCCCTTTCTGCGCAGCAGCGTGAATGGTGCTAGAGACTGGTCGGCGGTTAGACGGAAGTCGTTGGCGCCATGGACAAACAGCGTGGGAGTAGAGAAGTTTGCTGCATAGCGCTCTGGATTAAACTGCTCGTAATGTGGACGGACATCTGGATCATAAGGAACGCCACCAAAATCGTGTTCGGGAAACCACAGCTCATCGGTAGAGTACCAAAAACTCGGTACAGAGAACATACCGTCGTGACTGACTAGAGCGCGGAACCTATCTGTCTGAGCATTGATCCAGTTCACCATATATCCGCCATACGATGCGCCTAGAGCAACCATCCTCTTGCCATCAATATAGCTATGCTCAGCCAATAAATAGTCCAGTCCTTTCATCAGATCGTCGTAGGGATATCCGCCCCATTGCTGCTGTATGGAGTCGGTGAAGTTTTGGCCGTAGGACGATGACCCGTGGAAATTAATCTGTACTGTGATAAACCCCGCACTAGCATATAAATTGGGGTTCCACTGCGAGTGGCCAAACGAATGCGTGTTACATTGCTGCGGTCCCCCGTGAATAAGACAGGCCAACGGGTACTGCTTACTGGGATCGAAATTCGGCGGCTTGACTAGCCATCCATGTACTAGGTCGTTGCGGGCACCAGTAAAGGTAAAATCTTGGGCGCTACCGAGATACACATTCTTTAGTACCTTTTGGTTGACTGCTGTTAATGCGCGGCGCTCGCCTGTGCTGGCAAGTCGATGGATGTCCATGGGAGTGTCCGTGTTGCTATACACAAAGACCAAGTCTTTCTTGCCCAAAAGCCGTACTGCCGACGCGCTGCCCGTCTCAGTCAACTGCTTGCGACGACCTGACTCAACGTCAACTACATATATGTTGTTGTTACCGCTGTCGGCGACTACGGCATAGAGACTAGTCCCGTTTTGCGACCATAAAAGCGACTGTGGCGAGCGGTCCCAGTCATGCGCTACTGCTGCTACTTTTCCTGAAACCAAGTCACCGACATAAATACGCTTTTGTCCGGACTCGTATGCTGGCTCTTTGATTTGCAGCCAGGCTAACCACCGACCGTCGGGGGAAAACGCTGGGGCGCTGGAAATACCCTCGATTCCACTCGATAGCAGCCGTGGCTGGCCGGTTCCATTGATCGGTACAGTGTAAACGCCGACATTGGTCGTCCAAGATTGGTCCTCATTAGGCGTACGCACTATGAACGCGGCGTTGTGACCCTGTCGATCAACAGTGTGCTCGTCTAAGGACCAGCGAACCAATGGGTCATGGAATGCCGTCAGGTTTAGCAACAGGTTGGTCTCCTTACCGACAACCTTCCAGTCATCCAATTCGACAGAGAAGAGAGCTGGCTTGCGTGGCGACATCCATTCGTCCCAATGACGAACCCAGAGATTATCGTAGATAAGTGCCGAGTCTCGTTTCTTCACTGCGGTTAGATCCTTGGTCTGTGCTAGACTCACATTCGGATAAACGGACGCCACAAAGACAAGACGCCCCGAACGATAGCTGACGGAGGAAATATCTATAGAAGGCGAGTATACAACTGTAGCGTTTTTTTCGTCGAGCCCCTGCCTATATAACTTGTTTTTGTGTAGGTAGCCAACGGTCTCGTTGTCGAACCAAATCGGATTGCCGTAGGTTTCGCCGCCCCTGGCTTCTGTGAGCTGCGAGATCTCTCCGGATAGGTCAACGACGTTGATATATGTCTCAGAGTTGTTGTCGGCTTGTATGTAATGAGCTTGAGTATACAGTATTTTGGTCGCATCGGGTGAGACGACAGGTGGACCAATGCGGTTTAGTGAGTGGAATAGTCGTATATCGAGTGGTCGACTGTTGAATGATCTACTCTCAATAGCACTGACACAGGACAGAGCGTGGAGAAAGCAAGCTCCAAAAAGTAACAACCCGTACATCTTTATAATACGAGAAAGAGATAATAGAGAGAAATATAGAACAGAAAAGTATATATGGATCTTTTTGGTGTTTGCGATCTTGACGTATCACAAGAAAGGGCTCTGGCCTCCCCTTTTCCCCTCACAGTTCACACAGATATCAAAATCGCTTGGCTTTACCCAGATGACTGGTAAACAAGGCCATGTACTGTTTTAAAAAAATTGACTGTGGGAAATGTAATATCTTGTTCCTATAGCATCTAACTAGAAATTAATCTAGTCTCCAATCGTATACCAGATCACTGACTAGAGACCCGCTGCTTAAATGCCACATATCTATAGCTACTTTAATAGCGACTTTTTGTGTTTGTACTCTTTTTATTATTCTTTTTTGACCTGGTATGATGTCTTCTTAGAGACCATAGAGTAGCTTTTTTTTTCTCCAGTTGATATTCAACAGTGTTACTAGAGTTATTTGGAAAGAGTGTGTGCCATCAGGGCATCAAGGCAACAATCATGCACAACAGGTTAACTGGCCAGTATACTAGGCAAACCAAGGGATAGGCCAGGCTGCCAAAGTGGTAAAAGTCGCCCAAGAACATGCGGAACGGACTCGACGTAAAGTCCAGTGGGCTCAGTCCCAAAGCCGCCCTTGACAAGACCAAAGTGCAAACGGGTGAGGCCAGCAAAAGCATAGACACATTGGCGATTCTGCGCATCTTAGTAGTCGACGTCCATACTCTCGTCAGCACCAGCGGCAAGCCAGTGACGCCAAACAAGACTACCGCCAGACTAAAGTTCATCACTGACAGGCAGCCGACTACCACCGCTACATAAAGCTCAACGACAGCCTTGAGCTGCTTCCAGTCAACCAGCCGCTGGACACTCTCCATCCAGTAGGTATCCGAAATATGCAAGACCATTGACACTGAGGCCAACGCCATTGTGAATACATAGGCAGTTGACGTCGTGTTTGTCAGCACAGCATATGGCACGGCAATCGGGGCCAACAGCAAAATCACGCCCAACAAGTGCACGCGCGCGATAATGCCAATGGTGTTGGGCAGCGTGCGCCTCAAGAATGCGTAGTATGCGTTGATCCTCTCAATACGCGTCGCGGGGTTATCCGAGCGCATGTCGTCTGAACCTTGCATCCACCACAGGTGCATGGCCTGGAAGAGCAAGCTGGCAACCATTAGGCCGGCGGCCGGAATGTAATCGCCAATCGAAATGTACTTTTCGTTCGCCGGCAGAATGTAAAAGAAGAACGACTGGTGGAAGTGCTCCAGCAGGTTGTTCAGACTGCGCAAAGTAGATTCGACCGTTCGCCCGATTGCACGAACAGTGAAGGCTGCTGGCATTACAGGGGCTACGCCAGTTCTCAGGTACTCTAGGCTGACAGGGTCAGTAGGCCGTACAATGCCAGATAGCGTCAGAGCGTCAATACGGTAGCGCAAGAATGGTGCATGCACGCCTACCGACTTTCCAATCGCCAGTGAGCTCACTTGGCGGAGCAAGAGCTGGGCGGAGCGCTTGTACTTTTCTAGCCATGTCGAAGACCGTGGTGCGTCAACCATGCCGTGCAAGTAAGCTGGAATGCGTTCGACGCGCGAAATGTACTGCACGATGTTGACCAAGTCCAAGTTCGGCAGCTGGCCGCTTTTGCCCTCAAAGAACAGCCCCATGCCAGCGTATGACTGAGCGGGCGGAAGTTCTAGACAGACAGCGGCCTGGATAATCCCGCTACGCACGTATAGACCGCCGCCGCCATGGTACGACTTTAGCCAAGTCTCGATGCCGTGCTCTCCGCTGTCAGTCACTAGGAAAATAATGTCCTTGGCCCAGTACACTTGCTCACTGGCGTATTTGGCCAGCCCAGCCATGAGTCGCACTGCGTTAATGTTTGTCCTGTTGCTGGATGTCGTCCACGATGCGGCAATTAGCAGCGCCTCGACCGAGTCGCTTCTGCCGGCCCGCAACACGCCGTGCACGTTTATCCCACTCATACTACCTGTGCCAGGAACCTCGCTATAAGCAAACCGCTGGATCTCGCTATCCAAGCCCAAGCTGTCGAATGCGTGATATACAGCGCCTGCCTGGCGCTCACCCACGTCCTTGGCCGTAGACTGCAGCGCGAGCCCTGCATCAATATGGTTCATTGCAGACATGTGCTCCTCAGTTCCAAACACGGTATACACCTGGTTGGGCATCATGGCGTTCTCTGAAAAGTAACCATTGCGTGTGAAGGTTTGAAATGGCAAAAGCAGCAGCCACACAATGCTAGCTAAGAGCAGGGGATAGGCGAGGTACGCGCTGTACTTGCGACCTAGCTTGAGTATCGGAGACGCCTTTTCGCCTTGGCCAGACAGCACCAAGGCCATTTTGCAAAAAATAGAAAGTTAATTAGTTTACAAAAATGCGAGATTACGAAATGACAAAAGAGAGCAGTATTGAAAGACCACCAACACGTAACTGCTCTCTCAAAAGTATGTAATCCCAGCGATCCAGCCGGTAATCAATCAAAGAAGCGATTCTCATATCCACTGTTTGGAAATGCTGTGTATTTGAAAACAGCGGCGTCAATGGCATCAAAGTTCTTGCGCTACACTCCGGTTCTGCCCTCCTGAGTACAAGTTCTGATGTACTCTTAGTTTACCTTATATACCGGTATAAACAAGCCCATTAGAGGAGGCTGAGGTAGTAGTCCAAAACAGATACATATGTGCATTACGGGTGATATACATACTGGATGGCTCCGAACCTGTCGACTTGAGTTCAAATCTCGCTTCTTCAAAAAAGAATCCCACGGTCAGTGGGTACCAAACACCTACACAAATAGATTAGAAAAAGTGAAGATGAATGCCACAACTAAAAAACAACAACATAAAAAAACAACAAAAGTTGTATATATTTTTATCATTTTTTTGCAACTGAACACTGCGTTTGTTGTCTGCGTAACTACAACTACAGATATGTGGCCCTATCCTGTCACAAGCCATGCCGAGTATTATCTGTTAACAAAACGGCATATGCAGGCGTTTTGTTGATGCTTCCATTGCTCAGTGTAGTTTACAGGTGCGCGGCAAGTCAGTATAGGATCCTTGCTTCCGTTTCTCTATGTCTTAATAATACATATCTGCTATTACTTTTGTTCCATGCTCTTGCTCTGCTCTAATTCACATAACACAAATACACTGTAGAATTTGTTAAAAAAAATGCTAGTGAGGCTAGAGAAGTGGACATCAGTTCGATGACATTAATATTACATTTCTAGAAGAAAGACTTTAAAGTCTGCCAAAGAATTTAAAG
>JANBQS010000312.1:0-21391 GCA_027577415.1 Coemansia sp. RSA 922
CCCTCTCTTCTAACCCCTCTCTCTCTCTCTCTTCTAAACCCCCTCTCTTCTAACCTCTCTCTCTCTTTCTAACCCCCTCTCTCTTTCTAACCCCTCTCTCTCTTCTTCTAACCCCCCTCTCTCTTCTCTTTCTAACCCCTCTCTCTTCTAACCCCCTCTCTCTTCTAACCCCCTCTCTCTCTAACCCCCCTCTTCTAACCCCCTCTCTCTCTTCTTCTAACCCCCTCTCAACCCTCTCTCTCTAACTCCTCTCTAAACCCCTCTCTTCTGCCAACCTTGATGTTAATTTTATTGCTGCACTAATTGGCATTGAACATGAATATTTTGATTACGTATTTAAAATCACTAAGGATATGGCTAGTAATTTTAAGGATTTGACTCTTGCCAAAGTCACCTGTGTCCCAGGTGGAAGCACATATGCTGATGAAAAGCTAGATGAAAAAAGTATTCATATGTATATACATAGAAGATTGGACCCAAACTCTGACAGTGGTGATCAATTTAAGATTATGTTTCAGGAACAATTTACAGCCAAAGATAGACCATGTAGCTATAATGCACAACAGGGGTGTAATTCTTTTTTTTAACTGAAGACTGTTATTATTGGCTATTTTAAGATTGACAGATCACATCAGTGAGCAATCCCACATTTTAGACAGGTGACCAATCCACTGCCCAATTGAACAAGCCTTTTGTGATACTAGAATGTAATTCAATAAAATAAAGAGAAGATAAAGAGTTCTATTTTGTAAACAACAATAAACTCTTTTTAAATAATAACGTTCTACTGTGGCTAAGCTGCAACCCTTGCCCTGTTCTGCCAATTTAGTGATTGTAATCTGTTATGCATGACACCTTATATTTAAATAGCTTGCTGGCCAAACATTTTCATCACTAGATTCTCTAAATACTTATCCTCCTCAACCATATTTTTCTCTGCTTCACTGTACAAGATTAGTACATAGTCCTCAAATATATATTTGTCCATATCTTTGACTAGTTTATATGCAATTGTGCCTGTAGCTCTCTGCAGAGCAACACATTGAGAAACAATATAAAAGTTCTTTATGGAGAATATGGCATTCTGGCATGCCATCTGATAGGTACAGCCATCTGCATATGGCATTTGTGGCTTTGACTGAATTATGGTGTCCTTGGCAGTATGTATAAAAGTCGTGCAGAGAGGCATTGTTGCAGAGAAGCTGATGTTTAGGGAAAAAAAATTGTAGGTTGGTCTGAAGAACACAGCTTCTTAATGGAGGAATGTGGTTGATTATATTCTAGACAATGCTTGAAACAAAGCTCAGGGTATGCTTACAATTATGCCTACTCTCCTTTACATGGTCTGTCTGCATGTTTGGTTCACATGAATTGAGCATGTGATGACTACTCCACATGTCCTTTGTACAATTTCTTTCCATGAGTATCATCTGATCTATAATTATGCACAGTGGTTGACTGCCTTTGTACATCAACTGCTGCCTTTAATGGCTGTTGGGTAAAATGTGATGCCATTATGTCTGCTCTTCTCCAACAATTATCTCAAATGTATTGTAAGCATGATGCTTTTTCTTCTTTGTGACCTGTTGGCCTGCCAGGTGATTTATTTCATATAAGGTGTGTCACAATGACATTGGTCTTATGATGACAGGCAGCAGGTTCACTTGGTTTGCTCTCTAACTTGGTCCAGTGCAAATGATATTTCCATGTATTGCCATGCTTTTTATTATTAATTCCATACTACCCATGATGGGTGCTTGTAAAAGGAAGCAGCCTACCTTATTATTTGCAATTAACACTAGACACTCAGACTATTATACAGTTGTCTAAGCTTTGTAAAAGCAGCTAAAGGTCAGTGACACCATCTTTGGATGAGTAGTAATGTTCAAACCACTTTATTTTTATGTGTTACAACCATCCAATCTCAGCAGCAGAGTGCTAGGCAGCCACTATAGCACATACACTCACATTTTACCAAGAGGAAACTGTCGTTTACTGAAGTAAATACTATAGTCCAAAGATACTAAAGCAAAATGGTAACAAGAAAGAAAAAAGATTTTAACAAAGCTAACTACTTTTGTATTTCTCACATGTCAAACAATTTGCAACTGTATTCTGGCCAACATCCTTTAATTGACAATCATCTTGTCATATATTCCATCACTATTGACTTGCTTCTCACCCCAGGCAGCAATAATTTCACTTGCCTTGCTCAGAAGATGATCAGCCAGAATTTCGGGATCTGGTATTGGTACCTCCTTAGCTAAAGTAAGAACTTGCTCAGGACTGCCATAAATAACATATGTTGGTTCTTGAATAGTTAGTCCATATTGCTCTGCATCATCAGAGTTTGCTAAATACTTGCTAGTAACAAAATGGGGAAACTGTTCTTCTTTAACCAGTATAATTCTCTTAGCAAGCCTTTTGCCCACTTGGACAAGAAGCTCGCCTTTGTCACAGCGCATAAAACTGTGAAAATGCATAGCTTGGCTTTCCAGAGGAAAGTAAAACAAGTAGGCATAATACGATGACATTGTAAAGTAATATAAATAAATAAAATAATGTAGCTAGAGAGAAAAAGAACAGAGCTCCTTTCCCTGGCCCATGCAACTTTGCTTTCCATTCTATTGTAGTACATAGGTATTTCGGATGTGCTTTTTTTTCTTGCAAAAAAACAAGTGACTTGAGGTCTGTTGACTGTGAGGAATGTGATTAGAAAATTACCAGTGTGTGAATTAATTTGTTGTACAGATTCGCTAATAATAAATATGAGAAAGGTAGGAAACGGTTTTTTTTATACTTAGGTCTTGACAATTGGGTTCGTGGCAACTGATGCGAAACGACGCAATAATGGTGGAGGAGAAAGGGATGAAGTGGCTCGGGTGGGCTGGTTGTCTAGTGAGAGGCGGCCATCCAGTCTATTTCCGCCAACACCATGCGCAGGACGGGATAGTAGAGCCAGGCTGATACGGTGGTAGGGAGCAGACATGTGGACCAGTCCGCGCTTGGTGGGGCTTGTATTGGGCGAGCGACTGGCATTGGCAGAAGACAAGTAGCGAGCAACAGCGGGCTGAATAGGCGGTACTGCTCGTTTAAACCGAGTAACGACTACTCTCCCAGGACACGACTGGCTCCGAGGACGACGACGACCACGGTGACTATCGTGTTTAACAAATATTGTGTTTGGTATCTGCCACGACTTTGAGCGGCCGCGAGCTGTAGCCCGTGCTTGTTTAGGGGGCGAATCGGGTACACGCGGAGATGTGCGTATATGAGCGTTACTCGCAGCACACAGTGCGTCTGTAGTGAGCTGAATACTTTGCATCCGAGACATGCCTGGCACGCCAGCCACAGGTATTTGCTCGGGAACGGATCCCAGATACTCGTCTAGCTCGCTAATCGTGTTTAACCCTGTAGTTGCCGAGATTCGGAATGGCGTCACCGAGTGGGGCTTGCCCATGGATGCCAGCTTTGCTGCCAGCAGCCGCTGAAGCTCCAAGCGCAGAGGAATGACCGTAACGCAGCGTGACCGTGGCTGCTTGCCGTCGCCTGCCGCCTGCGTGGCTACTATCATTGACTGCACCCGACGGCTGGGCTTATCCGCGCGAGGAATAGTGTCAATATCGCCGTCCTTGGCCTGCACTTCGAGCCGCGATGCTGCTTGGCGTCCGGAGCCAATAGTGTGGCTGCGCTTGCGGCCGACTGAGGCATGGTCCAACTTGCGGTGAATGGCAAAGCTTTGCGAGCGGCGTGGCCGAATGGTGACGATATTATTGAAACAAGTCGCTATGGCTGGCCCCGGTGAAAGCACTGTGGGAGTCGCTGCTGACGCTGAAATTGCATGTCCACTTTTTCCTCCGACGGCTGTAATGCTGGCCTTGTGAGTCAGGGTCATGCGCGGCGGAGGCGGCTGCGGCGTAGGCGCGGGAGCGGGCCGAGGGCTGGCGATTGGCGACTTTATTGCTGGCTTTGTCGAGGATGGGCTGCGCAGGACGATCGACATACTCAAGTCCAGAGACGTTTTGGCGCTATTTGGCGGTGGAGGCGGGCAGGGCGGCAGCGGCCCAAATGACGCTGGCGGCGGCGGCGGGCGACGACTGGGGTGGACATTGCTTGGATTATGCCGACGCGTGCTTACTTGCGGACTGTCAAACCAATGGACGGTTTTGGGCTGGACGGGGCGTGGCACTCGCGCTGCCTCAAGCGCTGGCCGTGATCGCGAATCAAGCCGATTAGATGCCAGCAGCGCCGACGCTATTACTCGCCTGTGATCGTGATTGCTCATATCTGTGCTTACGGCGGCAGAGCTGACACGAGGCGGCAGGTACGGGCTGCTGTTGCTGGCAATGTACTCGGCGACAGCAACAACCTCGCGCAGTGCCATGCCGCGGTCAAACGACGCCTGAAAGTTGTTGGGCGAGATGGGCGGCAAGGGCGACAGCGGCTTGACACTCTGCGCCTGCCCAATTCCTTGAGACTTGCTGCGATTGGCCACTCCATTCAGCGGCTCGGTGCTCTTGCCAGAGAGCAGCGACCGTGGCGGCGGCGTCTGAGGGCTGCTGATGCCGACCAGCGACGATGTCGACGGCGTTGCGCGCTTAATAGATCCGATAATCGAAGCCTTGCGAGCGCGCAGCGAGGCGATTAGACTGGCGCGGCGATTGGTCTTTTCGCTAACAAGCACGCTTGCTTGCGACTCGGGGCTGGATGCCGAGGACGTGGTCACCCAGAACTGCGCTCGGTTCGGCGGCTGCAACTCGGGCAATGCGGCTGCCAGCGAGTCAATGTGCTCCCAGCCAGCCGAGTCGCAGGGCGGCCCACTTTTAAGCGGGACAAACTCGTACGACGACGTCTCTTCGCCATCCTCGGAGACAATGTCAGAGGCAATGTCGGAAATGGGCGTTACCGCAGCTGGCGCTATCGACTCTGGGGTCTCCGAGACCGTTGCCAGCTGCGCTCGACTCTTGTTGGACGGGCGCGGGCCATTGCTCTGCCGCAAAAGAGTGTCGGGCCCCAAGCTTTGCCCAAAGAAATGGCGCAGCTTGCGCGCACGGTGCTGGTTTTGCTGCTGCTGCCGATTGCCGGCCTTTGCATCGCCACCGTCAAACTCATCAGAGTCCGACTTGTTCTGAGCAATTGGGTCCGTGCGATAGACTGTAGTGACGCCGGTAGGCACGTCGCCAAGCATTGCTACCAATTTGTTGCGACGCCAGCGGGCTCGCATACGCTGCTCGTCGGATATGTCGCCCATCAGCGAGGATGACTGAAGCAGCTGAGACCGTGGCCGGCCCATGCGAGCCGAGTCGACGCTGGATAATGTCGATGGTGCTGTGGATGACGGCTCGGGGGTCAGCATTACGCGCTCCATGCTAGTATTGTTGTTATGTCCTACTATTGTCTCTTCGACTTGCTCGCCCAACAATGCGTTGAGCTTGCGGCGGCGTCGCACAAGCAAATTGCGCTGCTCGGCCGACAATACAGCGCTCTTGTCGCCGCTATGATCCTCACTAGTCGATGTCGACATGGTTGACCGCGTCGTGTCGTTCCACGCTTCATTAAAGTTAGGCTGGCCGTTGTTGCCATTGCTCAGACGTTGATTGCCTGCCGACATTAGCGGCCCAGGCGGAGGCGAGGGATTCGATGGTGCTGCGTCGCCACGGCCAAAGAAATCTCGCAAGCGATTGACGCGTTTCTTGCGCTCAAAGCCTCGGCCATCAGCACGCCCTATTGACGATGGCAGCGAGTGTGCGTGAGCGCTGTAAACAGAGTAACTGAACGGCGGCGGCAAGGGCTGTAGCTGAGGCGTGCCTAGATGACTGCTGCCAGGCAGGTCGGACAAAACAGTCGGAGCCTGCAGAGCCGGTGACTCGCGAGGACTGCTCTGAGCTGAGCTCGAACTCTCTTGCGAATCGAGCTGCGACACGCCAATCATCGATAGCGCACGACATAGCGCTTGATCGTTGCCGTACACGCCCAGCCCGCGCCTAGACGTAGTAGCTATTGTATCAGCTGCTGCTGCTGTTAAGGACGGGTACTGACTACTGGCTTCATCTTTTGTATTACAATCGTCTGACGCCCACTCTCCGCCATTGGAATCGTCAGAGTCGTCAGTATCGCTCCATGAGCGCACACGGTGAGTGTCAGGGCCGACCACCATCATTGCTTTGGTAGCCCAGCCGTGGGCATGTTCATTTTCGATATCGCTGTCGCTGTCAATGGCTAATAACTGCTGCTCAGCCAACACGCTCGACGTGGTACTATCCTGACGGCAATGTCGGCTACCACCGGCACGACTTTTAACTTCAGTGCTCTTTTTACGGGCCATCAGCTCAGCTGCCGCGCGTGCCGCCGACATTTGCGAACTAGGAGGAACAACAGCCATCAGCTGCTGACGCAAAAGGGCTTCGTGTGGGTTGTCGCCAAAGAAATTGCGAATTTTTCGTGTCTTTTTAATTCGGCGCTGCTTCTGCAATGGCTTGATATGAGTAACCAAGTGAAAGTATCCGTCGCACAATGCCGATGCCCGATGCTGGTCGACAAATTGCCCACAGACGCGCTCCAACAACTGCTGCCGAAACCCAGGCGCCAATTGAGACAAGCTAGCCACGAGTCGCGTACCAGACGGATCAAAATCCAGGTCGTTCACCCAGATCACCACATCGATATCGGGCTCAAACATGTCGGCGATGGCAACCATCGGGTCAAACTCGAGATCAAAGCGCAAAGGCTTGGTGTACTCTGCAGCGCTAAACCCCGCGCTGTCCATTAGTGTAGCAAGTCCGACTGGCGATCGTTCAAAACGTAACAGCGTATGCTTCTTTAATGTGAATCCGATACTAGCCAGTATCTCGTCAAATACCCACGGGTTGTACTCCCAGCCCGGCAAAAAGGGCCACGGAATGCGGTCGCGCATCTGCCCACTGACGTTGATTCGCAAGGGTGCTGACGGCGCTACGTAACTGAGGTAAATATAGTTAGCCAATAGGCGCGCCATACTAGGCTGAACATGTCGGAATCGCTCGACATCCAATACAAACAGTAAAGACTCGAGTGCCAATTCTGACGGCAACGCGCAAAACTCGAGGAATCCGCGCAACAGCAAAGGGTGAATAAGCACGTTGATAAACCGGGCCTTCAGTGGTGCCTGTGCTACCAGCTCGCCAACCCGACTCATATCAGTAGCGGCCAATGTCTGATGAGCTGCAATGGCAGCCGGAGAGCTGGGTACAGCGATCGAGAGCAATGAGCTGGCTGGCGCACTCGACGACATACTATCACCTTCGGCTACCAGTGTTGGCGCGTGCTTACTCAAGCAAGGAATATCGCTGCCAATATCAGAGCGACGGCGGTGGCAGCTAACGCTAGATTCGCTGATACTCCCGTATACAATAACCAAGTCGCTTTCCCGCAAAACATCGCGTACTCGGCTACCAAATAACAAAGGCTGATCTCCTCTAAACAGTGCCGCGCAGTGTAACGTTCCAGGCGCCAATGGTTGATTACTGTACGTAGACTCTATTGCCCGAGCCAGATCTTCGACTGTAGTCTTGCGCAGACCAACTCGCATAACAAACGTGTGAGATGGCTGAGGCAAAACATTACCAGCGACTATCGTCGCGGCAGCTGGCGATGGCGTATTCGCTGCAGTTGGTGCTAGTACCAGCGGTGAGAACAGACTAAGTTGCGACGACCAATTGCCTTCCGAACTCTGCTGATTGACTGTGATCTGATTATCCGACTGCTGTTGCTGCTTATTCAAGTTACTGTAGTTATTGTTGTCGACAAGTGCTACAACGCGAATCTGCAGCGTGATATCCTCCTCTTGCTCGATTCTGTTAGGCCGCATAGCAGTCTCTTTGTATTCGCGTGCGCCGAGTAGTGGTGAGGCGTCCATATTATTTGTCTCGACAAGATACTGTCTATCCACGCTTGGCGAAGAAGCACCAACAACTGACTACAAACCAAAAAAAATAAAATTTGGTTAGTCCCACAGATTATTTTTTATGCAGGTATATTACCAAATAGTTATCGATCATGTATGTGGCTTGGTGTGTGTTCACATACTCTGTGTACTGATATCGCAGAGACTAGATTAGCCATATATAAATAAAAAAATGTTTTTGATGATAAGAGTTAAAAGATTATTAGAATAAACATGAATAGCAAAGTTGCCAAGAAAAAAAAAAAAAAAAGAGTAGCAGTAAAAAAAACCTTTCAAAGCGGATTATTTCCTTTTTCCTCTTCACTCTGGGACATCAGCCATTTTCCGCCACCGCCACTTGACTTCAAAACTCGGTCACTGCTGATCATAAAATAAAATATAAAAAAGAAACCAAAACAAAATTTTTATTCTCACATTGTTTACTTTTTTGGACCACATGTATTCATTGTCCAAGAAAAAAAAAAAAAAGAGGGGGGGGTGGTTCGAACAAGAATTAGACAAGGTGGTTCAGACAACACACACAAAACAGCTATTATCTTATTGAAAACAAGCCAGAGAAAGAATAGAATAATAATATAAATTCCCTACTTTCCCTACTAATTCATAAACACATCCATGCGGTTGAGCTTGGCAAAAGTGTCTGAAGGCATACGGAACTGAATCATACCAGCAAAGACCATGAGACCACGAGCCTTACGACGCAACTGCTGCATATTAGCCTGCTTAATAGCATCCAAGTATGGCGACTCCTTCAGACCAGCATAGATACGCGTCAGCGTTTCCATGGTAGTCAACAGGATAAGCGAAAAGTTGCGAGTAATCGCGTCGTCCAAAGTACGCACTTGCTCGGCGTGCCGCGTAGCCGCCGACACATCACCATTCGCCCCCAGTGGCAACAAGTTGGTCGACTCGATTACCTCCAATGCCTCCTCGTAGGAGCCGCGCTGGTAACTGTTGACAAAGTCGATGATAGCCAAAAGCATGCTGCAAGTCGATACAGCACGCTCGTCCAAAACACGCGCAATGTGCTCACGCTGGCGATAGTGAGCCAACACAGCACGCGCCACGCCCTCGACGTCCTCAAGTCCCACCACCACAGTAGTAGCAGCAGAGTCGACAAACATCGCAGTAGAGCCCATGCTGCGCTGGTACAAGGCCTCGCCCAGCTGCTTACACAAGACATTAAGAACCGTGTTGTAGCGCTCGCCCAAGTTGTAGAGCAGCACAGTGTCCGCCAGTCGGCCCTCGTCGCGACTAAGGTCAGCCAGGCTGCGGATAATAGTATGCGAGAACTGCTCGCTCGTCGTAATGCCCAACAGTGGGAGGAATCGCTCTAGCACGCCGCGCTTACGAGTGCCGTCCGACTGAATATCGCCCAAAAAGTGCGAATACTCTTGACGCTCATACAAGATACGTACGATGGCTTTCTCGCAGAGATTGTTCTTCCGCGTCTGCATCTCCGCTGCCTGCTCAATCGAAAGCCCGCTCTGCGACGACAGATAGCCAGGCAATGTCAACAGCAAGAGATAGGCGATAGAGTCGTCAGCCTTGTCCTCGGGCAGCGCACGCGCGTACTGAGTAATGAGACGCGAAAAGTCAAACTGCCCACGCACACCACCAGCCTCGTTGGCAACCAAGTAGCTCGAGTCGCCAGTAGAAACAATCGCCTCTGAACCCGCCGAGGGAGTCGGCAGGCGGAGCAGCTTATAGTAAACTAAGGCGATCGCCATATGCACAGCTTCGATTTGGAAGCGCTCGCTCTTGAGCAAATAGTCGATGGCGTTTTCAAGCAGACCGCAAAGGAGCAATACGCGGAAGTACAACAGCGGGCTGTTGCCACTAGGGTCAAAGTGCGCAGGCCCATGCTTGAGCATCGACGCTTGCAATGTCTCCAGCGTATCGCGGCCATGCTGGACCCCAGTGCTGCTGATTTTGTCGGCATCGCGTATCTGCGCCAAGTTGATCCACATATAATCCTCAGTCGTCAGAATCACCTCAGCCTCGGCCTTCTTGGGTATATTGCCGCGACCCACCACCCTGTACATTGCAGCCTTATAGGGGTCTTCAAACGACAATGTAGTCGCAGGCAAGTCACCGCCACCACCACCGCTACGAACAGAAGGAGAATTGTCGAGGAAGGCAACGAGATGAGTAACAAATCCAGGGTCGCCGCCAGAAAAGGCCTCCTCCTTATCCAGCGCATAGGCCAGTGCCTCTTGCTTGTAGCCACAGCGATACAGCATAAACAAGTGCGCCCAGACAGCCTCGCCCCCAAACACCTCGACATCTTTCGGTGCGCGATCAGTCCGGGCGTAAAGAACTTTAAGATAGCCCTTGATACGAAGATGGACCGATGGCACGCCGCCGAGGTTAGCATCGTGAGGGTACTGCGCGATCTTGCTATCGACGTGCTCAATAAACGTATTTTCCAAGTACTCGCACGCCCTCGCCACCAACCGCCTGTCCATACTGCCCTCGGTAGT
The DNA here is from genome assembly GCA_027577415.1 of Coemansia sp. RSA 922. Taxonomy (NCBI): domain Eukaryota; kingdom Fungi; phylum Kickxellomycota; class Kickxellomycetes; order Kickxellales; family Kickxellaceae; genus Coemansia; species Coemansia sp. RSA 922. Next base: position 10,426 of record JANBQS010000312.1, read on the forward strand.
AGCTCCCGAAGACGGAGACATGGCAGTGTAGTGCTCGAGTAGCTTCCACACCTGGCCGATCTGCTTGCTCTTCAGCTCCTGGCTACTATCAGCAGTAGCCTTCTCCAGCCCCGGCAGCAACTCAAACTGCTGCGACAGCAAACGAGCGTCATTGAGCTTACGCACGACCTGAGCATAGCGCTCGACACGAGGCTGAGTACACTTCCTATTACCACCACTGCCATCATCAGACAGTCCAAAGGCAGGACCACTCTGCCGAGCAAGCGGCGACAAAGAGCCAACGAACGGACGAGGCTCGGCAGCCTGATACTGGCCAAGCTCCTCAAACAAGCGGCGCTGAGTGTCCTCCCACACATTATTCATGTGCTGAGACATGTTGCGGTCAAAGTCGTCCAACGTCGACAACTGGCTCTCCTCAATCGCGCTGACAATCGACTGCTCTTGCTGCTGCCCCAAAAAGCTCTCGACGTTGCCATCATACGACGGCTGCAGCAGTTCGAACGCCGCCAGGAGTGCCGACGACGCGACATTCTCAGTCAATTCGTCAGTGTCCACACCTGAGCCGGCCAGCATCGATTGCGCACGCGGGTCCAGTGCCTTGCCATTGCGCATTGAGCGCGCCACTAGCTTGCGCGACTCGGCCTCCAGCAAATCAAGTCCGCGATGAACAGTTGGGATTTCCGACGACGACAGATGCGTAGTGAGTCGCTTGGACTCTTCGAGCAGAGTACTCAGAGAGAGAGTCATGATTCAGGCCAATAAAAAAAGAGGATGCTAATCAAGTTTACAAAAATGAAAATAGATTCAAAAAAAATGTAAATATGCTTTTTTGCTTATTTATTTATTTTTTTGGTCAGTAAAACACAAAAGTTTGATTATCCTTGATTTGATCGTTACTGGTCATTGGAAACTGTCTTTAGCAAAAAGTCATCGCTGCTACCGCCACCGCCGCTGACGTCATCATTGTCATCATCATCCTGCTCCTCGATCGAAAAGCTAGATGATAGCGAGGATAACAGGGAGGGAGAACGGGTCTTGCTGTCTTTGCCACTGACATTGCTAGCCTTGGATCCGGATCCAGATCCTGTTGCTGATTTTTTAGGTTGCTTCTTGGGCCGGCTACCAGACTTTGCCTTTTGCTTTGGCTGTCTCTGCCTATTTTCATCTTCGGAATCAGAGTCTGACAACGCTGGCTGCTTGGGGGTCGGTTGCTGGCCAGCAAATGTCCACCACAAAATGTTGCCAAGCTGCAATAGATCACGACTACGCGGGTGCCTGCTGTCCAGCTGGCGGAACTCCCCAGTAAGCCGACGACAGTGCTCGACTCGCTCGGGCGACACAAAGTCCATGGCGACTTTGACAGCGCTGGAATAGTTGCATACTTGATGTGCACATCCGGCTGGCACAAACACGGCGTCGCCAGGTATCTGGTATATCCGATAGCAACTATGGCGGTATGTTTCAAAGAATTGCCTGCGCATCGGCAGAGTGAGAAAAGTCTCCTGGTTGTGGATCGGATCACCAAGCTTGGCAGCTGCTAGTCCCGAACACTCGGCGCTATAAGGTTTGCCAACACTTTCGCCGATAAACTTTCGCAGGTCGCTCATAGCCTCAGGCGGGTAAATGTCCCACACAGCAGCCGCAGCAGGCGCGTCGGTATTAGCAGCCGCAGTAGCAACAGTAGTGGTAGACGAAGAAAGGCTGTCATCGCTACGGGTCCAAATACCAGGCACCTCAATACCACGCTCGCGCAGAAACTCGGGTGGGGCATAGGCCATGATATTCACAGCATCGGCCATGTCGCAGTGCAAGTTGGTCGTGCCGACTCCTCCCTCGCCGTCGCTTGACCCGTAGGCGCAGTACATCTTCGGGCCCAGATCAGGCGGAACAAACTCGGTCGGCAGCCGGTTAACCAGGTTGAACTGACCCTGGCGCTGAGTATACTCGGGGAACGGCAGAGCCCTCATAAAGTGGCGGAAGTGATCGGGCAGCCTGGCCTCAAAGTCCTCCGTAGGCGGCCAGTCCTTGAGCTTTAGAATGCCACGCTTAACGCAAGCCTTGTGCCTTTCCCACACTCTGTCAGCCGCTTTAGGCTCGTCCCCTGACTGTGACTTCTCTGCCTCTCCAAATAGCGCGGAGTACTTGTCCAGTCCGTCAAACAGGCGATAAAAGTTCCGCAACGGCCAGGCGCCACCGACAGGCTTGGCGCCATCAGCGCAGTCGAGTATGCCGACTATTTCGCTCCCAAAGTTCTTTATCCACCACTCTGGCTGCCAAATCTCGCTGTTGAGCACTGACAGTAGTCCTCGCACGACGACGACTACGCCACGCCGCCACAGGCACGAGAACTCTGCTGTCGTCAGCTCGTCAGGCTGCACGTACATAACCGGCAGCTCCCAAGGCTCGTGCGGGTACATCTCTCGCGTACGCTTCTCAATCAGCTCGATCTTAGCAGCAAAGGCCTGAGCCATTGTGTCGCTAATAACCCCAGCGGAGCTTATCCTGCTGAATGCGGGGTAAATGTCGTCCAGGCTGACGACGCTCTTCACCTTCTCCATCACCTGGTTAATGTCGGCAGCCGAGAACTGCGACACGCGCATAAACTGGCACTTTTTGTGCTGGGAGTGCAGGCGCACGCTCAGCTCGCCCGTGCCGTTGAACGACTTGCAGTAGCTAAAGCGCCTTGCCCAGCTGCTGCCATCGTCCGCCTTGCCCATGGTTTTGGTTAGCGAGACGCGCTGTTTGACCCTCTTGTCGCCCCACTCTGAGAAGCAGTCAACGCACATTTCAGTGGCACACATGCAGCACGTAAAGCACACTGACATTATCGACGTTGCGCACATGTCGCACACTTGCCGAAAGCCCGGAGAGATAGTGCGATAGATGCAAGGTGCTGCTGAGCACCCATAGCCAGGAAGCACCCCATACTCGAGACTGGTCAAGGGCGTAGTGCTGCTGTCCTCGACGATGACCGAGGCAATGACACCCAAAGCCTTGAGCAGCGTCGGCGCCGTCGTAAACAAAGAGTACAGCTCGCTCCATCCGGCTGGCGTAGTCGCACTGCCATCTTCGCCAGACAATTCGCCCATAACGAGGGAGACGGGCGCTGGCTTTACGACTAGCGCCATGGACGCGCTGTCGACCTGAGAAGCAAACATCGGTGCGGCTATGTACCGGGTGAACTTGGAACTGTCACGCATGGTAACATCCAGCCTGGTATTGACGCGGATAGAGCGGAACCGGCAGGGGCAGTCGGTCTGCCGAGTCACGCAGCCGCGACACATGGCTGGACCCTGAACCGAGCTGGACTGACAAGTCGAAGCTTCGGCCGAATTTGACACCCGCACTTCCTCGCAGTCACTCACGCCTTCGCGCCACCGCGTAAACTTTGCGCCGAGCCGCCCGAGCCAGCGCTCAGGCACGACCGGCACTGGGAAGCCGTCCACGCCGTACTCGGGAAAGCCTTGGGCTTGATTTGCCATGGCGGCCCCGGATGCTGCGCGGCTGTTGACTATGTAGTGCGCCGGCTCGTCCTTAGAAGCCCGAACCATAATCGGTAGAAATGGCGCGGCAGCCAGCTCGGCCATGCTGGGCCAGCTGCCAAGCGACTCGGCCTGAACCACGACTCCCGCGTTGGCCAGAGTATCTTGGATGGAAAGGCCAGCAGCCCGCGATCGGGCAAATATCTCGGCGGCGGCGGCTCGCCTCTCTTTCAGGCTCAGCTTCTCTTCGGCAGTGAAGCGCTTGCCCCGCCTGGCCGACGATGACACAGTGCCAGCAGCCAGCTCTTCCTCGTGGTCAACGTCCATGGTGGCATCATGCTCAACGTCGGCCGGCGCTTGGCTGCTCGCCTGCGGCTCAAGACTGACACTTGGCCGTTCGATCTCGGCAGGCAGCCGTCCGATTCTGCCGCGTGGGGGCTTAGCGCCAGGGGCAACGCCAGAGCGACGGCGTGCGCTATTAGCCGAGCGTGGCGCTGCAATTGCAAACTCGTGAGGGTCGGGCCGAAGCATTCCGCTGTAGCCAGTCACTCGCCTAGCTGCAGCGCGCTTAGGCGGGCGATACTCCTCCGGCTCGGCGACATTTCCCTGAGCCGATACGGTCGGCAGCATAGCCGCATACTGTGTCATAGTCGCTACCATCCGGCTCAGCATACCGAAATTAAGAGCCGTAGCTAATCGACCTGCATTTTCGGATGTCGACTCGTTGTCAGCTACCATGTGCCAGCGCGTCGACCGGCTGTCGGCAGTGGCAACATCCGGACATCTCTGCAAGCAAATGGAATGCGAGTCCCGCAGAGACCGGCCCAGGTCCGAGGACGTCAGCCGGGCTATCTGGCTCATTAGCGTTATCTCGTCGCCAGCAAACATGCTTCCAGTCTGACAGTGGCCCTGCGCCCACGCCTGCACGAGCAGCTCCACGTACGCGTAGCGGTCCCCAGTATAATTACGGTCTAGCTCTCGCAACCCCGCGTAGTCAGGTACCTGCGCAGAAAGTTGAGTGTGAGGATGCTGCAAAGGAAGCTGAGCGTGAGGCTGCTGTGGCGACTCTTGTGATGGCTGAGATGACTCTTCATATTGAGAGGACTGGATGGCAGGCGGAGACTGGGGCAACTGAATAATGGGCGGAGACTGAGGCAACTGAATAGTGGGCGGCGACTGAGGCGACTGAATGGTAGGCGGCGACTGAGGCGACTGAATGGTAGGCGGCGACTGAGTCGAGAGTTCCAATTGTGCCAGAGGCGGTAGTGGCTGCTGCATTTCGGACACTATAATAAACAATTGAAAACAGTTCAGGTGTGTTAGCATGTGAGCCCAACGCCTTTGCATATTTACAGCTTTTATACTGTACCTTCTCTGCCAGGATTGACCAGGCGGTTGCTGCGCTTCTGAAGGCGCTTTCGTTTCAGCTGCGGCTGGTGCTCAAGCATCTCGGAGCTACTGCCAACGCTGTAAATGCCATCAAGGCTGCTGCTACTAGTCCCATCGGGCATATACTGTGGGAAGTGAGACCTACGCCAATTAGGGCCATGCCAATGCTCGGCGGGAATAATATCGAGGTAAACTTCAGTGGATACCCTGTGGCGAGACGAGTGCCCCTCCGACTCCTCCTGCTCGCGCCTAATATGTGTGGTGGGTAATTCCTGCGCTGGAGGCATGTAGCTGGCGAATTGCGTGGGACTAGTGCACATGGGAAGCCGCCCAGTCGCCAGCACCTCTTCGTCGTCCTCGTTGTCAAACATCACTTCGTCAGTATCTGGCTCCGGAGAAGCCTGATGACTCTGCGAGTCAGAAAGTCCAATCATATAGTAAAATCCTGAATGGGCGTGACAATAAATTATTAGAGGAAAAAAAAAGTGTTTGAAAGCAAAAAATAAAAATGAAACGCTGATGACTTGATTCTTTTTTTTAGGATGAGGGAATGGAAAAAAAAAAAAAAAAAATTGGGTATTTTAATTTATCTGATGATCGGATTGAAACGAAGTCTACAGCGCAAAAGAGCAGCCCTCAATTGCCAACAAGAGCTGTACCAAATTGGGCAACAGCTGATGGCGATCGACATCGACCACTCCATGTTGACACAGGAATTGCTCGATACACACTGACAACAGCCTTATTGCCATATGCAGACGCGGTCGGTCGTTGGCGCGCAGCATGTACAGCGGCCACTCTGCCACGGCTATTAGAGCTGTTGACTGAGTTGTCAGAGTAGCTTTCGCCATTGGATTGCATATCGTCGATCGAGACCCGCGAGGAACGACTGGAAAGCGCAGTGGAATATACATGAGTCTCGACACAGCATCGACCACACGAGTGACCAAGCCCAGTGCCGCCGCAGTCTCTTCACTGTCCTGCCATCGCCGCACGCTATCAGGTCCAATTACGCTCAGCCCACATATAGACCACCCGCCATACGCGTCCCCCTGAACGATAGCTCCTTGCTCATCGTATCCTTCTTCAGTCTTGCTGATATCGCCAATATCGATAGGATATATAAACAAAAGCTGCTGTGCCACCAGTGCCCGCTGTCGTGCCAGCATCGCACGCAAGTCCTCGAGAATAATCCTGTCCTGTCGTAGTTTAACAACAGCGCTCGAGATCTGGTCGGGTATTCGTTGCAATGCTCGCTCAGCCTCTCGTACGCGCTCCTGGACCGCCGCCCTGCGCTCTGTCAAAGTTTCTACAGCCTCAGAGGCTGCCTCGACGCGTCGCGTGTGCTGCCCCAGTCGCTGCCTAAGCTCTGCTACACGCCCAGCCGTCATGCTTACTTGCTGTCGTAGCCTTTGCACGCGTCGTGCTCGCCGCAAAGACTCTTCAGTTGATATGCGCGCCTGTCTAGTCGACTCTCTGCTTTCTACCAGCGCCGTCTCCAGCGTACATAGTCTATATAAATTAACTGTCTATTAATAAACTCCGCTCGTGCTGTCTATTTACCACTGCTAAGACTGTAATGAAGACTTACTGGAGCAATGTACTCACCGAGTACGCTGGCGCAAGCACGTCAACAATGGTGTCACTTGTTGAAGGAGCCTCACCCGAGCGATGGCGAGCGTCCAGTGTAGTCATTATAAAGCAAATGCCAAGTAATAAAATATAAATAAAATAATGTCTATTGAATTCTGCAACATGAAAATACTTTAAAAAAAAAAGGTCAATCGACTACATAGCGACACGTGGAGAATGTGCACATGTCAAAATTTATGGGTGCTGTAATTTCTGCACCAAGAAGTAATTTCCAGAGTGACTAAATATCTCGCTGGGGGGAGCGTCTCCAACTGGTACACTTTGGTGCTGTCATACCTCAAATACTTCCCCTCCTCCCCAAGGCATTAAAGAAATTGCCTAATGTAAAAAAAAAACTATAACATTATTGTTTCCATAGCTGCGGGTAGTTTGTTCCTGAAGTGCAACAAATTCTCACTCTCACGTTCTACAGGCAAACTGCATTTCTCATCCTATTGAGCTGAGGTGCGTAATTGCTGTATGGACCACTCCCCAGTGCTTTATCAACACTGGCCTGGTAATCCTTAAAAGTGTTTGGTGGGATTTCTACCAGATGAAACTTGGGACATACCAGCGCCAACATCAAAATGTAATCAACAGTTTCAGAGGCATATTGAGGACTGAAAGAAGACATGTGCCAAATTTGAAAATTATTTCCTATACCACTGTATGTAGAAACTATGTGGTCAGGTAGTTCATCAGCAGCAATATGCGCAAGCCCAGGTCCCAGATCTCTAATGGCACTGAAAAGCTCTACAAGGGATGGAAGTGCCCTCAGTATGGACAATACCTCAAAAACTGAAAGAGTTTTACCAAAGTCAATTATCTTGATATGTTGGAATCCTTGGCCATGTTGCATTGCTGATATAAATTGTCTGTACATTCCTGGTGTTGTTACTTCCAGCTTTTTGGCACCACTCACCAATTGATTCAAAAACTGGCCAATATTCACTTCAAAATTTACGGGCAAATCCCAATAACCCATGGGTCCATCGATAGTAACATTCTGCAATGCTTGGTGTTTGCTTTCAAACACCCTGCTTTGATTAAGCTTAATAACGGTATTATCATCCAAATACAAACACAGGGAGGTCAAGGTTGTAGTGTTGCCTCGGAATAACACATCGTCATTAAATGGGTATGGTCCTTGCAGCTCCAAAGTGCTTAGCACGGGAAATGGTACCATATTGGTGGTCGTTTCTTTTGAAACAGAAATGTCACGGTTACTTGAGAGTAATCCCAAATTCAAAATATTCGGGTATACAACCACACCACCATTTGCATCCTGAACTAGCTTGTCAGCAGCATCTATAGGAATAGATAAATGTTGAAGTGTAGTGGCAGACTTGTGTATCAGACTTTGGCACATGTCTGATAACTTCTTATAGTCTAGAGTAAGCTTTGACAGTGGTGGAATGGAGTTAAATGTTAATGGGTAATTAACATCAATTTCATGTAACTTGAGATGAGCATGTTCTGTGCCAGTGTAAAGAACATCTGTAAGTTGTGCAATTACTTCTTCGTACAATTCAATATCACCAATATTGTCAGTAACCCTTGGCTTGAACTTACAATCAAACACTACATTTACTGTAGTTGCTGTTGGAGCCATTGACTTGACAAGCTTGGCAAACTCTAGAGCATTGATGAGAGCAATAGCTTTAGAATCAAAGTCTTTGTTCGTGTATTCTTTAATATGGACAGTCAGTCTGTTAGCCAAAGGAAAGCACCTGGTGTCTCTGATAAAGTCAACCAATAGTTTGTAAGCATTGCCACTGACAATACTAGGCATGTTGACGTTTATATGAACCTCCTTGACGAAACCTGCTGCGTTGTGTGGCAATGCTTTCTCTTTAGTCCACCCAGGGTGCTTGAGAGTCACTTCATTCTTTTCACCATCAATGGTGAGGTTGAGCTGTCTCCATAGCAATTGGAGAGCTTCCTGTTTCCAAGATAAACATACGGTTAGCCACTTCTTTACCTGGTGTGCCTGGAAGCTATAACCATACGAACTTGACTTTCTTTCAAGAATTACCCACTTGAAGATTAAGCGTAGAACGTCCACAGGAAGAGCTTGAGCTGGAGACAATTGGCTGGACATAGTGGCTACTAAAAGACTGGTTGAAAAAAGTACTAAAAATGTGTGGATAGCTTTGGTGAAAACAATAAAAATATGTTGAAAAAGTGTGGAGTAAAAGAAAAGAATGGATGGGTGGGAAAACCTTCCCTCAATGCCCCTTTTATTCTGTTTTTTTGGCTGCTTTTCCAAGGAGACTTTGACAATGTCTAGCCAAAGAGGCAAAGGAGAAAAAGGGAGGCAAGGCCTTATTACAGATTTTATAGAGATTTTTATTTCTCACTGAGGAAGTATCTCCAGCTGGTGCACCTAGTGTGCTACCTAGCCTTTAAATGCTCCTCGAACAATATTTGACTAAAGCATATTACTAAATGTCCTCTGACGAGAACCCTACCTTAGTGGGCCCATTGCTTGCATGTGTGCTCGAGTGCTGCCCTGTGCAATTTCAACAAAATGAGGTTTTATTATTGCAAAAATAAATTTTCCTTAGCATTTGAAATTAAAGACACTTAAGTTTGGGGTTTATAATTAATAGACCACAAATAATATCCTCAATTTCGATCTTCCATTTAGGCAATCTTATTAACTATAGTGTAATAAATAATTCCACCATGTGCAAATGCCTCTTCATTGCTAAGCACTTTCCCTTCTTCATTAGGCAGTTTGTCATAGAATGTAACAGTAACATCGGGATTATGATTTTCCTCATCTTCATAACGAATTACAGTGTTCTTAAAGGACTCCAGGAACTCAACCTTCTCCACTTCTAAGCCCTTCATATTCCAATATCCATCTCCATTTGCATGTATCAGTTCCATAGTTGGCATAGTTGAAGCAAGTAATTATATAGGGGTGGAAGAAAATGTGTGGAGGATACAAAAGAGCAAGACATGCCCCTCACCTCTTTTTATAGTGTAATTCAAAGACTATTCTTTGTTTTTTTTTCTTACTTGGCAGCCATGTGCATTGTGTAATAATTGCGAGTGCCACGTAATAATGACAGATATACATGTCAGAGATGTCAGCTGATTTGTGTCTCATATTACATCATTGCTTTAACATTGAAATGAAAAGGAAAAAACAAAGACATTCTGTTTGATTAGCTAGATTAGGTGATGCGGATCCAGAGGCCTGCAGGAGCAGGCACAATATTTACAAGATTGACGTTCAATGTTTCTATGTTTTCTCTTTTATCCTTTATGGCCTCAATTTATTTATTCATACTCATATATCTATTTATTAGTCTATACACACTTTGTATGTCAAACCATTTACTGGTTCTCACCTTTCTTTTACAGACACAGCCAAAGCCTAAAGAATATCCAGCAGTCTGCAAGAGATGATCCCAAAAAAGCCATAGTTGTGGATGCCAGGAAGCACAAAATCGCAGCCTGTCAGTATGTGAAGGATGTCAGGCAGTGTGGAAGGAACCTGCTCAATGCACTGAAAAAGGGTTATCAGTCCTTGAGCAAAGGGCAAGGATGAGGATGGAGATGAGTGTAGATGTGTATGCGAGTTGTTAGTGGCTAATGCCTAAGTTCACCAGTCCTTACATCTTTGTATTTAAATAAATAAAAAGCAATAAAGATAAAAGTGATTACTTGACTACTCTACGGCTGCTGGTGCGCAGGCCCTTATATAGCAGTAACTGGTCCATGGGAACAGTAACGGCGCTACTACTTGTGATTGGGTGCCGCTGATCATAGCCATAGGAATTAAGCCAAAACAAACTGTCAGATTTTGCCGCTGAGCGTCGAAATCCTACAATGAGGGTGAGGATGAGAACCCTTCCTCAGTGGGCTTGTAATACTAAAAGGTATAATTCAATAAAATAAAGAGAAGATAAAGAGTTCTATTCTGTAAACAATAATAAACTCTTTTATATAACATTACTATACTGTGGTCTAAGCTGAAACCCTTGTCCTGGACTACCAATTAGGTATTCATGATTAGTTCTGCATGACAGGGCTCATTGCTTTCATGTGTGCTCGAGTGCTGCCCTACCCAATCTCAATAAAATGAGATTTTGCAAAAAAAAATTGCACAGGATTTGGAATCAAAGACACAAGTTTGGTTTTTACAATTAATAGGCCACAAATAATATCCTCACATTCGATCTTCCTTGTAGGCAACCTCATTAACTACAGTGAAATACATAACTCCACCATGTGCAAATGCCTCTTCATTGGTAAGCACTTTCCCTCCTTCATTAGGAAGTTTGTCATGGAATGTAACAGTTACATTGGGATTCTTCTTCTTCTCTTTTTCATAATAAATAATAGAGTTCCTAAAGGCCTCTAGGTGCTCAGCATCCTCTACTTCAAAGTTTTTCATGTTCCACAATCCATCTCCATCTACTTGTATCAGTTCAATAGTTTTCATAGTT
>JANBQS010000313.1:0-21339 GCA_027577415.1 Coemansia sp. RSA 922
GAAATGCTGCCATTTATTTTTCTGGCCCCGAGCCAGAACCCCGCACACAAGAGCAGCATAGAAAGACATGTCTGCAGCGCGGAATTACATTGTCACCTCGGCATGACCACCTGCTTCTCTTTCTCCAAGAGTGCATTGGATTTTTTTTTCTGGGCAACATCCAAGAGGACCTGCTGATTCGTATCAGTCACATGTTCAATTAAACTACTTTAGGATGACAGCAGGTTTTCACTGATTGTCAATGCTACAAAATTTCTCACGCGTTGCTTAATTGCCAACTGGTCGCAAAAAAAAAAATAAAAAAAAAATAAAACATCCTTTTACTTGGCGCTTTCTGAGTACATGTTGACTACTCAAAACGGTTCACATGCATGATTTGTTGAGTTTATTTTTGGGGGATTGCCTCTTCGCCAACAAAATAACATGCCGTATCATCAAGACAGATCGTGATATCAACATTGCTAGAAATGTGTTTACACCGCTAGAAAAGTGTTTACACGCAAAACATGAGGCGTATACAACCCTATACTATATATGAGAACTAGTGCACTCAATGATCAAATCGTCAGTAATGGCTTGCTGTCAGTTTAATAACATGTACACGTGTCCTAATCGCCTGGATCGTCGTACGCCAGCAGTTTATAATTTGGATTTGCCTCAAAATCGCCGATCGGCCCCCCATCTCCCCATCCCCCATCTACACTTCCCAACCAAATGTGTGCATAACAGTATATCTGGGAATTGGGATTTAATGAGTGCAGACTCCCACCCCTCCCTCCCTTTTTTTTTTTTTTTTTTTTTTTGAAGACAACATTGCTAACTTGGTGTAGTGCGTGTGTGCGTGTACGTGTGCGTGTACGTGTGTTTGTGCATCGCTAGAATCTTCGACTATTCCTGTATTTTCTTCCGCTGCAACGTGGCATTTGTCTGGCTATTTTCCTTGACCTTAATCACAGGATTGTACAGATCTGTCAATCAAATTGGCGGGGTCCAGATAAGGGGCTGCGCCACGTGACTTTAATTATTGATGGAGTTTTTGAAATAAAGTGTGTAAATTTGCAATCTTTTTCTTTCCTATATATTTCGTAATTTGCGCTCTCAATCTGCACTCACGATTAAAGAAATGGCAGCCAACGACCAAGGCATGCATGGCGACGAGTATGAGGACGTCAAAGAGCAAGACCGGTTTCTGCCAATAGCCAACGTGGCGCGGATAATGAAGCGAGCACTGCCAGATAACGCCAAAATAGCCAAAGAGGCAAAGGAGACAGTGCAAGAGTGCGTGTCAGAGTTTATTTCGTTTATTACTAGCGAAGCGAGCGACAGGTGTCAGCAGGAGAAGCGAAAGACTATCAATGGCGAAGACGTACTGTGGGCAATGCAGTCGCTTGGGTTTGAAAACTACGCAGAAGTGCTGAAAAAATACTTGGAAAAGTACCGGGATTCTATCAAGGTCGAAAGGGACAAGGACGACGTGTCTGTAGGTATGCGGGGCGAGGACTCGGCGTCGCCTCCGGCCAATGCTCGCCCTGGGTCGCTGTCAATGTCGGCGGCGCTGGCTAGTCTGGGCGGATCGGTAGACCATATGGATGTACACGGTGGTGACGCCGACGCAGCTAATATGTCTGCCTATATGAACCAGCCTGGCCAGCAAAATTCCTACTACGGCTAGCGACAACAAACACCCTATCAGTCTCTCACTCACTACACAATCTGCCAGTCGGCCTGGTTGACTGTCAGCGTTGCCAATTCCGCCAGTTTACATACGCATCTTCTTACGCCTTTTTTTTTTCCTCGTCTACTCTTATATTTATATATCTTTATTTATCGCAACCCGGGCTTGTAGAAACTCACGATGCAGGCTAGTCCGAGTCCGAGTCTGACACATAGGGCACGTCACCTTGAACAGCAACGGTTCTCTTGTACAATGTGCTGTTTGGGTTCTTTTCGGGATTGAGACAGAGAATTAGCTTGCGATCGATTGCTTTCGCTTCGTCATTTGATGTGGCAGCAAAGGTCGTGATTCCGTCCTGAATCTCGTCGAGTACGCGGTACAACAGCTCGAGCGAGCGCGCGTCAAAGCGCTGAGTTAGATACAAGTCAATGTCGAGGTCCTTCTCCTTGGCAGCGAGCTTGAATGCACCCAGGGCGATTTGGGACGGCTGGTAATGAAACACCAGATCTGTGTACAGCGATTTGTCAATATAGTGGGCAGTGCGCTCGTAGGTTTCTCGAAGCGCGTCCTTCTCGTCAATAAAGGTCTGCATATCGAGGTAAAAGCCATAGGCAGCGCGATACGGATGGTGGACGGCCAGCTCAAACTGCAGGCTCTGGATAACAATGAACTCTAGTCCCAGCACGTCATCGCTCTTTGTCTGGGTCTTTGATCCACGCTTAGCCTCGGCGTCAGCCAGGGGCCGGATAAAGTCTTCGATCTTCATAAACGCGTTTTCCACCTTTGTCGCCAAGTAAAAGCACGTAAGCATGATGTGCTTGGGCTGGTAGTCAAAGACGACGTTGTGGAGGTAGAACCGCTTCATAAAGTTGATTGCCGTCGCCTTTACGTTGTCCAGAGCATCGGGCTTGAGCAGCTTACTAGCTCGGTAGATTGTGACGTAGATCTTGATCCTTTGCAAGTAAAAGTCGATGAGTTTGAGCTCCTCTTCTGGCGTCAACAGATTTTTTGTCGCCTCGGCGATGCGCGTAGCGGACGTCTCCTGGTCCTCCACTTTTGCCTCTTGTCGCAGGCCACTGAGCACGCGATCGACGCCCAAGCGGTTGTTTTCGGCGCGGAGCTTGGCTAACGACTCTCGCGTGAAGCGCCAGTGCTGGTACTGTGACGTCTGCTCAAATAGCTGTGGTCTGTCCGCCATCTTCTGTATATAAAGAATAAGCTGTAGAAAGGAAAAAGAGTACTGTGGACTATAGCGGTCCTTTTTTATTTTTAGTCCGCCGGGTTGTGTCGCTAGAGTACTCACAGTCGCAGCTAAACTCATATGGGAAAAGCCGAAATAAAAGTAACGAAGGCGTGCGAAGCAGGCAAGGACCGAATGCCGAGCGACTGGGTGAGCACTGCGTATACGCGCGGACATGGACGAATATGCGAGAAAATGGAAAAAAAAAAGAGTCGAGCACAACGCGTGGCACTACTAGCAAAACTCGCCCTCTTCGTAGCCAGGAACTCGCCTCTCTCTTATCTCCTTCTTTGTCTTTCAATTCAAAACGACCCTATCCTTTTCTTTTTTCTTATAAACTCTGTTTGCGTGTATTATAGTGGCTGGTTGTCAGTTCTAATGTCGTTTATGAAATGGATGAGCAGCGGAGGCGCCAATGGAGGTGCCAGCAACACCAGCGGGAATTCAGCGCTGGTAACGTATCAGACTTTGTACATTGACAACCCAATTTGACACTCTGGAATCCAGGGACTATAGGGGCCTGTCTGAATACCACCACAAAGCGGTCCTTTGGTACTAACCTTGCTTTTCATTATGCATTTGACATAGGCTAATGGCGGAGGCGGGTCTGTGCGCAGCGACTGGCCAGACAACGATGACCGGTACTACGGACTAGTCAATGTCGGGAATATCTGCTATTCTAGTTCGGTTCTTCAGTCGTTGTACTTTTGCCGGGCATTTAGAGACTGCGTCAACAACTACCCACACCCGCGCCAGCCGTCGAGACCGCAAAGGACCACCATGGCGCCTGGGCGAGTGGGCGCCAACCACATGCTAGGGAGGTCGGCATCCACGCTAGCAATCACTGGCGGTGGGACAATGGAGCACAGTGTGAACAAGTCCGCGCTATCTGGAGGCGGTAATAGACATAATGTCAGAGCTATATATGGAAAAGACGATGACGACGTCCTAGTCAATGGAATGGTACCGGGTCTTGAGGCTGTGACATTGGCAGCGGCACCAGAGACGAGCAATACCAAGGGCAAGACTCTTTTGACAATCAAGGAGCGCGCTGCCGGACTCCGGCGTAAGAAGGGCCGTGGAGGAAGTGGCGATACTATCCCAAACGCTAGTGTTGATGCCTTGACTGGTGGATCGAATGACGGCAAGCGCCTGGCAGGCGCCACAGACTATTTTGAGGGCGGCGGTCAGGCGCACACTGCTGCAGAGACTACAGCTGCAAATGCAAGTGCTGTCAACGACAGCAGTGCTGACTCGGCAGCTGGCGCGCAGGAGAGGCAGGGCACTAACGCATCTAATGAGGTTACATCAAGTGTGGCAAAGTTCGGCATTGGCAGCAGCATGTTCTCAGAGCTCAAGGACTTGTTCTGGCTGATATCGACTCGCACGCAGCGCACTGGCAGCCTATCGCCTCAGGGGTTTATCGCAAAGCTCAAGCAGTCCAACGAATTGTTTCGGAGCAATGCGCACCAGGACTCGCACGAGTTTTTGAACTACTTGCTCAACGAGATTGTCGAAAACGTCGAGAAAATCAACCGGGACATGCCAGTCAAGGAGTGCACGGGCGCGCCACTACATGGACCCAACCATCTCCTCGGCAACACCTGGGTACACACGCTGTTTGAGGGCTTGCTGACCAACGAAACACGCTGTCTGAGCTGCGAGTGCGTCACTAGCCGCGATGAGACCATTCTAGACGTGTCGGTGGACATTCACGAAAACACCTCGGTGGCCAACTGCCTCAACCAGTTTGCGGCTGGTGAATTGCTATGCCACGACAACAAGTTTTACTGCGACAATTGCGGCGGGCTGCAGGAAGCCGAGCGCCGGATGCGCTTGAAGCGCCTGCCAAATATCCTGGCTCTGCATCTTAAGCGCTTCAAGTACCACGAGGTTCTGGGTCGCTACGTCAAGCTGTCCTACCGCGTCAACTTTCCTACAGAGCTGCGTGTTCCCAATACGACCGAGGAGACCGAAGACGTACTCTACTCGCTGAGCGCAGTCGTTGTGCACTTGGGCGGCGGCCCCTTTCACGGCCACTACATCTCTATCGTGCGCAGCGGCGAAAAGTGGGTTCTGTTCGACGACGACTGCGTAGAAATAATCAAGGAGAGCGAGCTGAGCAACTACTTTGGCGACTTTCCAAATTTTGGCTCTGGCTATGTGCTGTTCTACGAGCGCACCGATTTCGACCCAATGCAATACGACCTGCCTCGGCCATTTGGTCCGCCAGAGCCCGAGCAGGCCTTTGTGCCCAGTAACTCTGGCCGCAGCGGCCCTGGTTTAACGGGTCTAGGCATGCAGGAGTACGATCTGCACCCGTCGTCCACCATGCCAAACCTGGCCACTGCAGCCGCAGCAGCAGCGCCTCCTTCAGTTTTCGATAGTCCGAGCGATGTTGGCTTCAGTTCCAAATTCACAGCGCCCATGCGCCCGCCACCTCTCATCTCAACATCCAGGTCGATCCACGGAGGCATGGATCCAGCAGCTGGAGGCGGCAACCCAAGGACGCCGACCAGCCTGACGCCCTCGCTGACCACGACGCAGATGAACAGCTTTGTGCCTACGGCCTTTCATGGAAAGGGCGGGCCTCCGGACTCGGGCATGCCATCTGTGTCGACGTTCTCTCAAGCATCCAGCCAAGCCGCCACCAGAGCGGCGAGTCAAGGCTCGACGGTAAACATCGAGTCAACGAGCAGCGGCAGCGGCAATATCGTCGATAGCAGCGCTGGCAAAAGTCGATCGTGGTTTGGCCGTCGACCAAAGAAATAAGCGCAATATATTCTGCAAGCACGTGTTTTTGCTTCTCCCCACCTCGTCATCGTTGCGCGTTATCTCTTGTAGCATTTCTCGTTCATTTCTTCAACCTGAATGACACTGTCAATTGTATACTATACTTTCGCTACTTTGTAAGAACTCGTTTTTTTTTGGCCGCAATGTCGCAGAGTAAGGAAGAGCCCAGCGTACAAGTCCTTGCTGAAGGAGCCGGCCATGAGCCAGACCAAGCTCTTGAGATAGCGTTACCACAGCGTAGTGAGTTTGTCTTTCCGTTTTCAGGCCAGCCTGACATCGTGCGGTCGACGCAAAAGGATCTTTTTTACCAGCAGCGGCTTCAGTCACAGTTGGCCGACGTTGTACAGCAGACCAAGGGTACTCGATACTATGCAGCTCACCAGACAGAGGTAGAGGCAGCTTCAAAGGCGATATACTACGGGCTAACCACGCTGACTGGAGCACAGACGCTGGGTGAGGAGTATTGCGGCATACTCCAGATTGACAAGCGGCAGCTGTACCCGTCGATTGGGCGCCGTTTCCTCATGGTAGTGCTGCAGACAGGCGCAGGCTTTGGCGTGGCTCGAGTGCTGGCTGCAATCCGCGGCTGGATGCAAAGACGACGGCTACGCCGAGGCCAAGAGAAGGCTGGAAGAGTGGAGAGGACACTGGGGCGGGTTGTTGCGCTGGTTAAAGGCGGTGGACTGCTTTCAAAGCTATCAATGGTGCATTTGGCGGTGTTTTACTTTACGGGCGCTTACTATAGCTTCTCCAAGCGACTGACAGGGATTAGATACGTGTTTACGCGCAAGCTGAGACAGGGTGAAGACGAGGGCTCTGGGTATGAGATCCTTGGTGCGCTCCTGGGCATTCAGCTTGTTGTTCAGGCTATCGTTCAACTCGGGAACTGGCAGAATCGGGACGAAGACAGTGACGATGACGAATTGCAAGTCACGCGTAGAAACGTCCATTGGTCAGCGACGAGTGCAGATATGGATTTGGAACGACCTGAAGCAGACGAGGTCGTTGCCATGGAAGATGCCGATGCTTGCAGTTCTCATAGCTATGAGCCAAAGGACGTTGAGGATGACGATGGATCCAATTCTGATGTGGAGGGCAAACTAGATGCGAGTGATATTGAGGCTATTGCACGGTTCACGTCCAGCCAGCAGAAATGCACCCTGTGTCTCTCCCAGCGCAGCCATTCAGCCTCTACGCCCTGTGGACACCTGTTCTGCTGGAGCTGCGCCTTCGAGTGGTGCCAAACACATCCCGAGTGTCCGCTGTGTCGCCAGCCCTTGAAGCTCAACCAGATAATGCCCGTGTTCAACTACTGAGCAAAGAGATGGCCAATGTATTCATATATAAATTGTTGTTTTTATTTATTGGACACCACCTTAGTCCCTTGCTTGATACAAGAGCTCAATATGCGCAGGTGCACCCAAGAAGTTTCTGTCGCAGATATACTCGATACACTGGAATATTCTGTAGTTTTCTCGCTCAATATCCTTCGCCATCAGCATCTCTAATAGTGATGGTCCGCCCTTGGCTGGTGTTGGCTCGGGTGCACTGCTGGGTGCTTTGTCTTTACGAGGTTTGTTGAGCGACTCTGGGTGTGAAAATGGACAGGCGTTGCCCTTGTGACATCTGCCCTGGGCAAAGTACTTGCACACTCTCAGTTTGCGCCGGTCTTCGCCTGGTGCTAGTCCCGATGGCTTAAATGGCGCTCGAGTAGCTGGCGGTTTTGTCGACACTACCTCGGGTCCATCGTCATCAGTATCGCTCTCGTTGCTTTCAGACTCTCCAGCGTACTGCATAAGCATGTCGAGTGGATTAGTGTTGGCGGCTGAGGCCGTATTGGCAGCCGGGAGCTTCTCATCAACTGCGTGTTTGCGCTTGCCATTGGCGCTAGTTGTATCTAGCGCGCTGGCAGTCTGATTTACTTTGGCCTGGGTATTTGCGGTAGTTGGGTACTTTGCCTTGCGTTCTGCAATCCATGCAGCGATTTCTTCGGGCGTATCCAGGCGACGGCTCCGAATCAGCGGATGAATCTGTTCGTCCGCCGCCACAATCGCCCTGGCCGCCAGTTTTGGCATAGCGGTCTTGGTCTGACTAGCCGCAACAATGTTTCTGCCACTATCGACTGCCACTATTGAAGCGCTGGTCAACTCCTGTACTGGAGTCGTGCTGTGGTTCTGAACATGTGCTGAGAGAAAGTCGTCAATCACTGGTGCGTCTCGAGCTGGCGCTGGATCTGGTGTTGTAAACGAGAAAAACGAACTGCTGCTATCTTCTTCCATACTATTCCATGCAGCTTTTTTTCGTATTAATAGTACAAGAAATAGTGGATGGCAAATGGTGACGGTGACGACTGTTTCAAACGTCAAAAAAAAAAAACGCACGCCCAGTACGCCGATCGCCTACAATTCTAGCCTATGGGCCACGTGTGCGAAGCACCCAAGGTCTTCGCGAATACTGGGCCCTACTTTCTGGTCAGCTTGCCGTCAATTTGTTCTATATTTATTTTATTTTATTTTTTGTCTGCTATTTCGGTCACTTCTGACGAAATGGCCTTGGTTAATGACCCTGCGTTTTTGATATACCAGTTGCGAGTATCGTTTCTACGCGCCAATGACCCGACAGGAGAGCGCGTACTGACCTTTAATGACCTTGCAGTGCCACTCACAGGCAGCGGTGCTACACGCGGCAGACAGGGGAGCGCCCCTTCGCCAATGTCTCCTGCTGCACGGCGTAATACCTCAGCGTCTGAGCTCCGGCAGCAAGTTGCGCAGAACACTGCAGCAAATGCCTATATAATGGCATGCGGTCACTACCCAGAGACGGAGACAGTCGGCAGTCCCGAAATTGACCACAATGAGGGCTACATGTACTCTAGGCCAGCGCCGCGAATGGCGCACCCAGGCACTGGCATGCGCGGAAAGGATGGTGGAGCCGCACAGCCACCTAGCGCGCGGTATCCTGACGGTAGTGGTGCAGCTGGTCGTACCAAGCGCACTAACCGAAACGCCAAGGTTGCGCCTACAGGCGAGGGCAGAGAAGAGGTGGTCGGACTTGGTGTTGTGCCTCAGCATCCTGAGATGTTGTTGGACGAGTATGTTGATCAGGATATTCGCATACCAGCATACGCTGATAGCGGCAGTTCGCCGCCTCAAACATCGAGGCGTAGCTTGGATGTCGTTCGACCTCGACCTCTGGCCGTAGTTGATGAGGTAGCAGACCCTGGTTCCTTGTCCGATAGTGCTCAGACGCAGGTCTTGTCAGAGCAAGGATGGCCCCCCAAAAATATGCCACCACGACGCTCGCTGGACACTATTCAGCGCCCTGATGGCAGCTTGTCGGCACAGCCTCCGGCGTCGCACACTGCTATCAGAGGCGACCGGAAGCGGTACCAGGGCCATGCAACGAGCAACAGCATAGCGACTATTCGGTTACAGCGGCCCAGCGAATTTCAGCGTAAGGGATCGTCGCGAGACGCGATGGCGCTGGGCATTGACTTTGACGTAAAGTCCATGTTTGAGGGTGGCGATCAAGCGGTAACATTTTATGAAGGCTCGCAGCAAACAGCGGCAATTAGTCCAGAGCTCAAGGTCCAGCAACGGCACCCGCCTAGCTCAAAGACATCGACTGATAGTGCTAGAAGTCAAGATTTCACACTTGACCAGGATCGATTAGACGACAGAGTTGCTGGTGCAATGTCGGCTGGCGCTCAAAGGTCCAAGCGGCAAGGGTCGGAGAGCGCATCTCAGTCGTCTACACGAGGAGGTTCTGGGAGCATTGCGCTGCGAGCAAAGCGCAGTGACGCATCGACAAGGACTTTGCTCACTGGCCAGCGAGAGGACAGCGGATCCACAGCCCCGACGCTTAAACGTAGCGTGACGTTGCCAACAAAGCGACCTGGTGCTTACCACTACCAAGGTGGCGCGGCTGGCCAGAAGAGCAAGTGGGTTGGTGGTGCATATGTAGATGCTCAGCGTCAACAGGGCAGCAACCAGGCCTCCGGGTGGGTGGGCGGAGCTGAGCAGACCAGCTGGGACCAAAGCAGCGACGAGGATGACGATATGACGCCGCTGTCTCGCCGAGGTGCCAGTACGCACACATGGTACGGGCCCCGAGCGGGCATCCGACCGATCAGCATGTTCCCGCCTCCTGGAGCCAATGCAGCGTATCCGATCCCGCCCATGCCGCTAATGTTTGGTGCTGATGACAGCGATGATGACATTGATCTTGAGGGCGACGACGGTTCATCGCGAACGCCTGCGTTGATTGGACTGGGTTTTGGACGCGGTCTGCTGCGACCGCGAGCTGCTAGTCCGACTCCAAGTGTGCACAGTCGCAGGAATTCCATTATCATGCTGTCGACAGATAAGAAGCGTAGCACCCGACTTCTTCCAAAGCCAGCGCTGGCTACTTCAGTTCCGGTTTCATCGCCGCTGTTGGCTACTCCAGTGGCATCGGCTGTTTCTGGGGCCAAATACGAGTACCTTACGCAGGAGTCTAGTGGGTCCCGGCCCAGAGGCATCTCCGATCCAGAGGGTCGTCTGTCAGCGCGTGGCAGTAGGGCTGAGCTGCCAACATTGGCGGCGCTTAGCCCTAACGCGCGACTTGGCGGTAACAGCGGCAGCATGGAGCCGCTTCGAGCTGCCGACAATAGTACACCACTTGTGTCTGCCCGGGCACTCGACTGGTCGTTCAAGGGAGCATGTAATGCCGTTAGCATCGGATCAAAGAACCAGGTTGGTGGACTGGCGGATCTGGCCGCCAAATTTGAATATGTGCCACCGTTAACGCCGGCAAAGTCTGGACTGTCTGCGCTACTGTCGAGCAAGATTGAAATACGACAGAATCCTTTCACTGAGGAGTTTAGCTCCATTGGGAATGCGACTGGTGGCTCCAGTTTGCTTGGACTCAAGGTGTTTGTCATAGGCGGTAGTGGAGCACAATCGCAACTGCTAAATGTGAAAGTACGCCAGACTGCCACTGTTGAGCAAGTCGTTGGATTTGCACTTCACCGATATATCGACGATGGCCTTACGCCGCCGCTGGAGCCCGATTTACAAGATATAGTGATGTGGGCGTTGCGTATTGCCGACGATGGTGAAGTCGACGACGACTTTCCGGCATTGGATCGCACACGACCGGTGTCGAGCTTTGGCTACGACGAGTTTGCGCTGTGTCTGTCGACTCCCGACCAAATCAAGTTGAACGAAGACATTAGAGTGCGCCAGGGTCGCCCGTCGCGCATGGTTCGGCCAAAATCGCTGTTACCAATGGCGTCTGCCACCTCGGCGGCCACAACATCTATAATGGCCTCTGTCGATGCTCCAGATAGCGGTGCTAAGCGAAACCTTTATTGCAGAATCATGCATCGCGTGGAAGTGTCAAAGGTGGTGCTACAGCCCTCGCGTGCGGCTACTTCCAGTACTGCTGGTATATTTGTTGGTACGCCAGCACATAGTCAACTCGTAAGCCAGCTTCCTGCGCCATTTGGCAAGCCGCAGAGGCGGCCATCATCGCCTGGATCCGGTTCATCAGCAATGTATGAGTCACGCCTGTTCAAGATCCGCGTTTTGGACGAACCTCAGTCGGCTGAGGCCTTGCGCACGACAACGGTGGAGACTGATAGCAGCGCCACAATAGACATGGTTCTGGCGCTGGTGTGCCGCAAGAAGCAGTTTTCTGAAGATCGATATGCGCTGGGTGTACTCGAAGACAACGTGTTTATTGCGCTCGATGCTGACATGCGCGTTTGGCAAATACCGCTTGGCATTGAACTGTGCTTGCAAAAGATCGGTGCAACATTGCTAGTACCAGAGCCAAACGACCGTGTACCGCGCTGGTCAACAGACGGCGGTGTGTCGGGTGCGCTAATGTCTGGAACAGCAAGGACATCGGCGGTAGATGGCAATGGGGCAGACTCTTCGTCGGTATACCACACGTTCCGCGTCATTCGGCGTGCACAGATGTTTACGCGCCATGAGAGGTCGTTGGTTATTGACGGCGATGTGGTTACACTAATGTCATCGGACCATCGCATTGAGACGGCCAAGACACTGACATTTCATATCAGTAACATCGTTTGCCAACGCAACCAAAAGTCGCCCAAAAAGCTCCGACTGTTTATATCGCGTCGAGGCAGCACGGGCGTAAAGTCTATTGATCTGGAGGCTATGACCGAAGAAGACGCCACGCAAATCTGCAATATTCTTTTTCAGCTACACGACCAATACGTAAGTAATGGTGTGTAGAGGCCAAATGTCTTTTTGATATTTGCCCATATTGAACCTCCCTGTGTATGATCGCATGACCTTTTTGGCGCTAATTGAGAGCGAATACAAACTATCAACCGGCATATTGTAATATTTCTGTTCTTTCTATTATGCGATATGGCTTTGGACGACTACTTGGCAAAGCACTACGGGGATGTGCCCAAGAAAGAGCGCAAGAGCAAAAGCAAAGCAGACAAGCGACATGCTCAAACGGCGAGTAAGTACGGCGTGAGCATTATTGATGACAACGAGGATGACTGGGGAGTTTCTGCATCAGATACACATGGTCGATCCAAGTCAAAGGATAAAGAAGAGCCGGAGCCAGCAGCAGCTCCGAGATTCAAGCCGACAGAGAGCTCTTGGCGCACAGTGCGACCGGCAAAATCTGGGCCATTAGACGACGTTTTGGGCCACTCCAATACACCTGGCGGTGATGCCTTTGACATTGACGAGGATGAGCGGCCGGCGATTGCTGAGGGAGCCGAGCTAGTAGCCGAGTATGCATTACAGCGCCAGAAAGAAGACGATGAAAGACGCGAAAGGCGCCGAGAAAGGCAAAAGGCAAAGTTAGAAGTCGCTACTGCTATCGACTCTAGCAAACCCGCCCATATGCCCGAGAAAGAGCGCTCGCCATCTCCCGAGCCCATGCGCTACGGGCTTCAGACAGCCAGTGTTATCAAGGAGGATGCCGATCGTGCGCAGGAGCGGTACTTGCGCAAACTGCGCGAGACAGGCGATGAGAAAAGCGGCCGCGGCGCAGAGACCATCTATCGTGATGCAAAGACGGGCAAGAAATTGGATATTGACCAAGTCAGAAAAGAAGAGGCGGAGAGTCGACAAGACCAAGAGCGGCGCCGTCAGATGCAGAAAGAGTGGAACAAGGGTCTCGTTCAGCAGCGCGAAAAGTTGGAAGAGCTCCAGTTAATCGAACAAATGCGCGCTGCTGGTGGCAGCCTGGATAACAGTCGGGAGCGGGACACAGAGCAGCGTGCAAAGGAGCACTGGAACGATCCAGCGCTAAAGTTCTTGGAGAACAAAAAGACCAACAAAACAGAGTACCCGCAGTATTCTGGATATGCACCGCCCAATCGATTCGGTATTCGCCCTGGTTACCGGTGGGATGGAGTCGATAGATCGAATGGCTTTGAAAAGGATTCATTCAAGCGACAGGCCAGCGCTTCTGCCAGAAAAACTGAAGAGTACTCTCACTCGGTCGCTGACTGGTAGCTAGGACATATTTATTTCATACCTTGCTGAAGATCTTCTTTGAATATAGCGTGCGGTTGACCAGTGCCAAGACAAATGCTGCTAGCCATAGGCTGCCAGCATATGTGCTCACGGCAATAAAGTCGCTGCCATGACCAGGCCTTTCCAACATTGCATTAGCTACAGGAGATCCCGCCCATGAGCCGGCTGCCGAAACTGTGAGGATAACTCCCGATATGCTTGCCAATCTGTCAACTCCGAATAGTTTTGCTGCCACCAGTGGGGCCAACGCCCAGTAACCACCTGTGCCGAACCCGTAGAATATGCTCATAACAACGCCCATGCAAACATTAGTGGCAAATGGCCATAAAAGCAAGCACGAAAGCGATGTAACTCCGAGACCAAGAATCAGCGAGTTGAGTACGCCAAAGTGGTCAGCAGTAAACCCAGTGATTATCCGGCCTAACAACGAGGCCCCATTGGAAACAGCAATGAGGACCGAGGCGGTCTGAGAGCTAATTCCCTTGGCTACCCAGAACTCGGGAAGAAATGCGTATGGAATAATGTATCCAGCAACGACAAGGAACACCATGCCTGCGTTGGTAGCAAACCTCAAGTCCCCGAATGCACGCCAGTCAAAGTTACTAAACGACCTGGTCTTGTCTTGGAAGGGCACACGCGTATAATAGCACGCGATAGAGCCCAGTACCATGATGTAGGTGGCAGAAACGCGCAGGCTCCACTCGACGCCAACGCGGTGAACAAGGAACTCAGTCAGGGGCGCAATGACCAAACCACCAGCACCAGCACCAGTCACAGCCAACCCAGTGGCAAGACCACGCCGCTTTTTGAACCAGCGTGCAGGCGCTGCAGACGATGGGCCAAACACCAATCCGACACCCAAGCCAAATAAGGCGCCCTCGGTAAGGCACAGTTGCCAGGGTTCCTCACAGAACGAGGCAAGCAGCTGTCCCAGCGCCATGGCCAATACTCCAACAAAGCAGAGCTTGCGATACGACCACACCTCGGCTAGCCATCCAGCAAGCATTCCCCAGAGATATAGGCTAAAGAACATCAATGTGCCGGTATAACTGAGCATCCTTATCTTGGATGTTTCACCAGCGTATACGTTTGCAGCCAGATACTGTCGCTGCACGCCCCATGAGTTTACCACACCGCATGAGAGGCCCTGCAGCACAAAGCAGCCGACTATAACTGCGTAACGCGTGTAAGCAGGAAACCCCGATCTTGGATCGAGGTCACTGCTCACGGTGTCTTCTGTTGGTTGAGCTTCAATGTCCGACGACTCTATCGTAGTCTTGTGTACTGTACAATCACTCTGCTTTTCGAGGGTCATTGCTCAAAATATCAAACGAAATGATGGAGGTGGCGGCTGTAGAATACAAAAGTAGCTTAAATAAAAATAGACGTGTAAGGTGTTACGTAGGAGATGACGGCGTTGGTTTTCACACATAAACGACAATTCGGTTACAGGAAAGAATACCGCTACCTCTCTCAAACTCTCCCCCATCCTGTAATGCTGAAAGGTAGAGTATTCACAACCAACGCCGCTTAGGAGACATGACCCGCGCAACAATTGGTATTTAGACAACTTATTGCTGGGAACATTGGCGCGAGAGGCTTGATTGCCTCCGAGCAATGCTTTGTTGGACGCAGCCACAAGCTTTGATCGCCACAACTTTTTTGGAGTACAGGGATGTGAGGAATATAGTTTGATGTTTTCCGCCAAGAATAACTGGCCCAATACCAACAAAGACGCGCGGAACAATAGTATACACCCTCCATGAGGCGTAGCCACAAGGCCAGCAATCACAGTGGCTCAACATTGTTTATTTTACAGGTATCAACTAAAGGAACTCCATGTCAAGTCTATGCACGAGTTCTTGGACACAAAATACAATTAACAATATGTTCACGGTATATATTATAAAAAAAGGTGTATGGCGAGAGCTAAGAATATCTACATGTCCGACAAGGCAGTTGTTGACCAAAGTGCAAGGGTTTTACTGGCCATTTTACATGCGCATTTGGACGACATGTGTGGGGTTAGCCTTGGTACTAGAGTAGTTGCCGTAAAAGTAGCTTAGGACTTCTTCGGCACTGCCACCGTTGGATGCTGATAACATGGATTGTTTGCTTTGGCTGTTGTCGGAAGAGTATACAGTAGTAGCGATCGATTCGGCAATACTGCTTGTATCTGAAGAGCTGTGTGTGATGGGGCGACTGTTGCTATTGTGCTTGAAAAGGCGAGCGAGAGCTGTCTTGGCGGCGTTCATCGTAGTAGTCTCTGGAGTAAATGGCGGATAGTGGTTACTGTTGCGTGCGAGAATAGTGATAGTGTTGAGTATGATGAGTGGAACTCAAGCCGTAAACCAGTGGCTCTATCCTTTTTATACTGGATGGGTTGGTAGATTTCTTGGCATCGTTGTTTTTTTTTTCTTCTCTTCCATACCATAGCGCAAACTGTGGCCGCAGCAAAAAGTACTCAAAGACAATGGAATTTTCATGCAAAGGTGTAACCAAATGGACATGGTGTTGAGGATTTACACCCATCCTCCCCAACTCAAAGCCAAATTTGGTACTTCGGCTGAAATAAATAGAAGGGGAAAAAAGCAATGTGATTATCCACCTGGGTGCCTGCGGTTAGATACACGTGTAGCAATGAAAAATAATAAGACTAGCAAATATTTGAGATTTCCCACTGCTGCAACCAAGTGCAAATCACCCCTGGCTCGAAAATTTTTTTATTTGAAACCGCAGCCATGCTTGGCATTCTCGCTGCGGCTTCGGAGAAAATCGGAGTCTGGTTGAGTAATGTTTGAAAGTATCGCATGTCTTTCACTCTGCGTCACCTTTTTGGCAAAGAATAAAGTGACGCCAGTATTACTCGCTGCATCTACATAAAGCTGACAATATCTTATGTCATCGAGATCACAGAGTATCACATGTTGGTTGACTGAAGGGCGCACCCAGCATATAAAAGCAGTGAATTTCGCTGCTATACGAGAAAGAAAAAACACACTCACCATCTATACTAGGGCATTTTATTCCAGCATGTATCTCAATTCAGATGAACGCGCCTCTACTACAGTGACAATTTGCATGCCAAACATGACAATATACAATATCAATAATTTTGAATTTGGCAATGATAGCAAAGTGTGTGATATCAGCGAAAGAATCCGCAGAGGTATCCAAGATCTATCCAACCATTCTTTGGTTTTCTTGAATCAAGGACAAGAACTCCCGGTTGAGCAAAGCAAGGGGATAGTTGAATTGCTTGGTAAGCCAAATGATATAGTCAAGGAGTCGAAGCCATATCCCTTCTCCACGCCGCTTAATTTCAAGCTCGTTGAATTAACCAGTGTTGATATTGTGGTCAAGTATGATAATCCCTTGGATCCAAATCCCATTAAAGACGGGCTGTTTAGCTTTCCTGGCGTGAAGTGTGAAGCTGCTATAGATGACTTGATCTTTAAGAGTGATAACAGTGAGTTGACCAGTCGTGTCACTGGCGAGTATGAAGTTGTTTCGTGCGTAGTGCAGGCTAGTGGAGTCAGGAGAAAGTACACCAACGATCTGGCGAAAAATAGCATAGCAGATGCGCTGAGCAGCTTAAAGGACCAGTACGGATTGATTAGAAAGGGAGCTGTGAGCATTACCGTTTCAGTCATATCTTCGTTCAGCGGCACAGTTTAATGATTTTCAGTCCAATAATTGGCGCCATGATCCGTGAATAGTTAAAAATATTTTTTTTTGTCTAGATATAGTATATTTAGTCAAAGCAGCATATTTACACTTGTTTTCGTTGTAATTGTCATCATGGAAGCTGTAGAATATCAGGCCAAGGTCGAGGCGCTAGCCGAGGACATTCTCACCGACAAACAACTAGCCATAGACTATGACCGCAAGCGCCAAGAGAACCGCGAGGCATTGCGCAGCCTACGAGAGCAATCCAAGAAAAGCAAACCAAACAGCGTTTTAGCGACGACAACAGTAAACATGGGAGATTTCTTTATCCAACTACCACTGCCCAAAGCTCAGAAAATGATGGAAGAGGCACAAGCCGAGCTTGACAAAGCCATTGATGACGTACGCCAAAGGCTAAAAGCCAAGGTCAAACTGCTAGGAGAGCTGGAAGGCGACGAAAAACTAGTGTCAGTAGCAAAGGCTATGGATCTCAAGAGTGTGTCGGGTCAAGATCTTTACGGGATTTCTCGCTAATAACCAATATATTTACGTCAAAGTGTTTTGGCAGCAAAGCGGATCGCCATGAGCAAACTCGTTACGGCTACCATGCCAGCGGGCATAAATTTCTTGCTGCTCATGAAGCGACTGCCCATGACTAGGAACAGGACGACGCAGAGAGCGGCAGGAATGATGTTTGCTGACTTGGATGCTCCCGCGCTTGCTGCAAACTGTGCGCTTAGAGAG
Source organism: Coemansia sp. RSA 922 (assembly GCA_027577415.1). Lineage (NCBI taxonomy): Eukaryota > Fungi > Kickxellomycota > Kickxellomycetes > Kickxellales > Kickxellaceae > Coemansia > Coemansia sp. RSA 922. The sequence continues at coordinate 17,636 of JANBQS010000313.1, forward strand.
ATGAGCGCGCCAAATATAAGACCGCTTGCCAGCGACGCCGTACTGTTGGACTTTAGGTAACCAATAACTCCGCCTAGCGCGATAAACGCAGCGAACGACAAGCCGAGAATGTCGACGGGCATTTCAATATTTACTTTCAGAAGGAGCGAATTCGCCAAGTGCGGAAATAATAAAATAAAAAAGTGAGTATGAAGCAGAGGAGAGCCTGGGAATCTATGCCACTATCGCCTCGAGCCGCGATTTCCATGCAGCTACTGTTGAGCTGGCCACAGCACCTCTCCTAGGACTTTGCTCGGCGGTCATAGCAGCAGTAAGCTTTTTGGTGCAGCCTTGTAGTGGTCGGTCCAAGTTGGCCAGCAACGCCTGGCTATGGGCATTGGCCAATTCTAACCGCAAGGCAGCATAGCGGGCATCTAAATGCCGATAAATACTAGCCTCGAGCTGTCGCCAGCGCCGACCAAGCCACACGAATGCCAGCATAGAAAGGCCCAGACCACCAGAGGCAGCATACACTAACGGGGCATTAAAGTACACGGCGCTTGTGGCGGCTCCAACTATAGCACTGGCATGGATAGTCCAGAACTGCGCCAGCGACCAGCGGATGTATCTAGGTATCCCATCCAAGCACTCGTCAGCGTCTGCTAACTTATCTCTGGCGTCCCAAACAGGTCTCACGAGAACAAACCTATCCACAGCCTCGGTTTGCACTGCCAGCGCCCGCAGCGCGTTTCGGCCCGACACCAGCTCAGCCTCAGAGCTGCTGCTCAGGTGCGAGCAATCAAGTCCATTGGCCAGTTCGCTGGCTGTATGCCTAATCGATCCGTCTAGTCGGCCAGCAGCGTGGATCATACCGAGCTCGGCCTCTTCCATCGATCTCTTGAGAACTGAGTCGTCAATAAGACTGTCTGACACCTCGTATACGCGCATCAACACTGCTTGCCATATCTTTCCGCTTGCAAACCACGCCCGGATGCGACGCTTGACAGCACCATTGCTGGAGTCAATGGTTAGCAGGTCACTGCTCTCGAACGACTCTTGGATACGCTTACTCAACGGAGACAGTGAGTCGGAGTCCTTGGAGCTAATCGAATCCACAAGCGCAAGCAGGGATGCTGGCGATGTACCAGCAGCAGTCTCCTCCATGCTGCCCAAACGCGGGCTGACTGGCGCAAAAACAAATGTGCCACCGTGCTCTGCGCACAAAATAGTAGCACGCATTGCGCTAGCTAGAAGCGCCGCAGTGTCGCCGTCGCGTGGTCCCAGATGCAGCATATCCCTATCGCCGCTTAGAAGAGCATCGGTGGGAGCTACCCAACACGACGCCTCTGCTAAAGACGATGTAGGCATGCCAAGGGCGCCCAGGGACTCGCGCAAAAGCCCTGAGAATGCGTCGACAGTGGCAGGGCTGGCGTCAAGGCCGCTCAGGACTAGGGACGTGTGTGGGTGCAACTGCAGACACTGGCGAAGCGAATCTGTGCTGGTCAACGTCTGGACGATGTTTGTGCTGCCAGCAACAATGACTATGCGGTCGCAGTCAAATAACCAGTCAGCAAACACGTTGCATTCCTGCATGCTGGCCGCTGAGGCCGCAAGCAAGTCGAAGCTGATATTACCAATTTCAGCTGCATCCGTAGAGCCACTATCTGCCACTAGAGCTGCTTGGGATTCCAGCCCATCAGCGTAGATAACACCCACACGTCGCGTCGCCCGTTCTTTACGGCTATCGCTAGCCAGGCGACCAACCCGTTCAGACCAACGGATCAGAGACGGAGGAGTCTGGATGGATCCAAGCGCAGCCACCATATCAGCAGCCAGATCCAACGTAGGAGCAGCAGGCGGTGGTCGCGGTATATCTGTGCTTCTTGCTGCTATGGGCGTGCCAGTCGGACTGACGCTGATACCGCGCAGCTGCCCTAACAAAGGTGCGCGCCTGCGTTGTGGCAAGCGCTGAGCTGGCGATACCACTAGTCCAGGCGGCGACACTGCTGCTGGGCGAATGCCATGTGAAGACGAAATTAGCGTCCGATAGCCAGTCGTGACTATAGCCCTCGTGCGCTGGCGCAGGGCTGAGGCGTGTATGAACATTCCAGGCGACAAGTACAGAAATTAAAGAGGGTGCTAAGAAGAAAGAAAAGTACTTTTTTTTTTTTTTTTTGCTGGCTCGCTCACGCTTGCAGTTCGCATCTTCGATGGTCTCTGGACCGGCTCTTTCCTCCACTCCCCTTATCAGTGATAGTTGGTGCCGCAAGTTGAAATATATATAGAGGTCCAAACCAAGAAGAAAAAAAATAGGTGGACTATGTCGGCACTAGGAAGATTCGTCAGACTTGGCGGCGGTGGCACCAGCATTGGTGGTGGTGGCAGCGGTGGTAGCAGCAGCAGGAGCTCCAGCAGACTGGTCGATGTCTCCAATAGCCAGGCGGGTAAAGTTGGGCAAGACAAATGCTGCGCGATGGATATCGGCGTTGTAGTACTTGAACAGCTTGAGCTCCTGCTCAGGCGACATACGACGGAGCGGCACCTTAAAGTTGGTGGTCTTATCCTTGCTACACAAGATGAAGCCGATCTGGCCCGACGGGTACGTAGGGATAGTGGTATAGGCATACTCGGCAACGGGGAACAGCTTGCGCGCAAAAGTCAGAACCTCCTTGATCAGGGGCAGGTGCAGCCACTGGCACTCGCCCTGAGTCGACACGATACCGCCGTCACGCAATGCGTCGCGCATCAGCTCATAGTACCGAGACTGGTACAGGCTCTCGGCGGGACCGACAGGATCCGACGAATCAGTAATAATGACATCAAAGTAGTTCTTCTTGTTCTGCAAGAACTCGAATCCATCGCCAATGTGCACTGCGACCTTGGGATCCGCGTAGCTGACCGCCAACGAAGGCAGGTACTTTTTGGAAACACGAATAACAGCCTCATCAATATCACACAGCACGGCCTCCTTGACCTGAGGGTGCTTGATGGCCTCGCGTAGGACGCCGCCGTCGCCTCCGCCGATGACCAGGACGCGCTCCGGGTTGGGATGGGAGAAGAGAGCAGGGTGCGTGATCATCTCTTGGTAGCTAAACTCATCGCGCTCGGTGACTTGGATCACGCCGTCTAGGACCAGGACGTTGCCGTAGGTCTTGGATTCGAATACTAGCACGTCTTGGTACTTTGACTTTTCGACGTGCAGGATCTGGCCTACTTCAATGTTCATCGACTGCCCGGGCCACATGGCGCCGGACTCGCGGAACCACCCGTTGCTGATGTTGGCGTGCGCCAGCTTGCCGCTTGCTGAAGAAGAAGACATAGGTAAAAAAATCGAGTGCTATAAGAGATAACAGATAAGGAAGGAGAGCTGAGGATGCTTGGGGTGAAAAGAAACCCAAGGAAATGCCGTAAACCAGTCTGGGCCTCTTCCTTCCCCATCATCTGCTTGTCCGCTGCTTGTCTGCCTCGGCCGCTGCCAACGCTTTATTTTGACTATTCTGGCTCAGCTTAACTCCAAGCTCAGATCGTCGTACCTGGATGGTGGCACTGGTGATAACGTGACCCGGGCGGATCCGAAACTGTACCTTGTTCATCCCAGCCAATGGGAGCGCGGATAAGGGGTGCAAAAGAACACAGGACCCCAATCTGTCACATCCGTTTCTGTACGAAGGACCCGCCTGTCTGGCCTGTCCTGCTAAATTCTTTTTCATCCACCTTATTTTTTT
>JANBQS010000314.1:0-21332 GCA_027577415.1 Coemansia sp. RSA 922
GCCAATAGCCGCGCTGGAACTCCTGCTCCTGGCTCGCCTGTCTTGCGACCTGTCTCATTCAAGGCCCTGAAGCACCACCTCAGCCCCAACAGCAAAAAGTCTCCAGAGCCTGCCGCCAAGAAGCTATAAACACTATTACTATTTAAGCATATATATCTATTATTATATAAAATTGACAGTACCAATAAAAAGCTATCTTCTGTATGTAGTTCTCATTCGAACCCTTCAACTAGCCTATCTAGAGTCGCCCATCTCGTGGCCCCGCTGGGGGGAATACATAAGTGTCATTACCAGAGCTATCTCATTTTGGTAAAGGGTGGGTTGATGGGTTGAGTTCTAGCTTGCGTGCGCCATTAATAATACCAGGCAGACCTTCAGCGTATGCCTTGGTATCTGGGAAGAATGTACTATCTATATCAACCACTATGACCTCGCCTTGTCTAATAGTGTCTCCGCTAAGTGCCATTGCACTAAATTTGTATTCAGGTGTATAAATCAACATCTTTACACCTTTAGTTTTACATAGATGCTTGGAACACGTGAATAACTTGGATATTATGTTCTCTAGGTCGCCAACCTCCTCGATATCGTACCCCGAAAGCGAGTACACTGAGTACACGCCATCAACGCATATTACAACTGAACAATTGACCATGCTCAATATATAGAGAAGAAGAAGAAGAAATGTGTTGAAGAAAAAAATGAGTATTAGGATGGAATGAGTAGCAGAATTGTTGGAGACATCGTGGGTGCTGGGGAGGTTTCTTTTATACTAGCTAATATCAAGGGAAAACATGCGACATTGTCAACAGCACATCAGGTGAACCTTCACACTTCAAGCACTCTCCTGACCATTCACCCCCCATGACCAGACACCCAATCCTTTTGTCTATATTCTTATCGCACCTATAACAATCACCAGCACAGACCTTTCAGTCAAGTTGAATTCAGAGCAATCACGCGTCTCTCCAAGTCAACGACATCCAACGCTGACTGTAGGGGAGAAGCATGGATTATGTGATTAGTATTTAATTGCCATGTATTCTGATGCACTCAATGTTACTAGTAAAGAAAAAATATACTAATATATGTAATCAAGAATATATTTATTGAGTGAATGTAGTCCACTTCTTCAGGTACTCCAGGGAAATGGTTGATGTACCATTATCAGAAGATTCCCCGTCAACAATACTATGAATCCATTTAGGAATATTTAGAAAAAGGAATGCTGTGTTGTCTTCCACGTAGGTCACGTACACTTTAGGCACAATAGCTGACTCATCATCTTCTACTTTAACAACAATGGGCTTATCAGAATTAGCTTGGTTGTGAAACTTGTTTTAGGCGGTTTTACCAGCCTCTCTATCTGGGGCGGTTAAAAGTATGTGAGTACCGTTATTAGCTTTAAAAGTTTCGTACTCCTCATTACTCCATAAAAGATTGTCTGAAGGTATGGCCACTTCGAGAGATAAATTGTCTTGCTCTGACATGTTAGTTGATAACCGGTGCGTTGTTGGAAGTGAAAAAATAAACAAGTGTACCAACGAAGTCGAATAAGAAAAATGTAGAGAAAAGAAAGAGGAAGAAGAGGGCGCCTCTCCATTTCGCCCTTTTATAATGTGGCCACAATGCTAGGCTGGTCTTGCTCCATTTGGTCATTCAATTGCATTTTTTTTTTTGAAGACTTTAAAAACCTTCCTTTATAATAAGAGAAAAACAAGCAAAAACATGTACGTCATTGGAAACAAAAAGCTACAAAGAAGTCGGATGCCTTTGAAATCGCAACTGAATTACAGGATAAGTGGATTAACCAGCGTGTTTAAATTACTGCCTTTGCAAGCCTATTCGCTTGGGAATTGACTACTGGTTTGGTGCAATGATAGCTCTTATTTGGCACTCCTCGCCTTGGCACTCGCGCCACTTGCGAGCACTACTAGGGTTATTGTGTTTTGGTCTGCTTTTCCCTAGGCACCCAGGTCATTTTCGCCTAGGGCTCTCCGCTGCTTGGAAATTGCTTTGGTATGTTGACCAATGCTCATGTCTCTGAGGTATTGGGCTAGTTGTGGTCTCCCTGATGTCAGGTAGTTTTGAAACGCAGACATGGGGTACCTGGAATAATCACAATCCTCTGATGTCTTCTTACACGCCATCGCAATACAACCCAACTCTTCTGGAAGAATATATACACTTAAATGGTCTGTGTTACAGCTGCCAGAGCCAAGATTATAAAGGTTGCTGCGACAGAGAAATCAATGACTGAAACGACCTCCCCTTCAAAAACAAAAAATAGAGTAAAATGTTTTCTATTAATGTACTAGGCTAAAAGGCCAGTTTAAACACTAAGAAAATGTATTCTAAACAGAAACCAAGTCGTCCACTCTATTGGTATTAGACCAGTCATGTCTAAAAAAGAGACATGTCTAGAAAGCCTTGAAAAGTGATCAACCCAAGGCAACCGCATTGTTCACTTTATATTGAAGGTGCAACACCGAAACATCAGTCATTAAGTGACCAGCAGCCAGACAACATAACACGTGCAAAGACAATAGCAAGTGCAAATACACACCAATAGTGCCTATATAAGACACCTGGTCATCGTCTAAACAAATGATAAGTTCTTTAGCTTTTCTGTAAATGATCTGAACATCGCAGCAATACTTGGGGCATTATTTTCGAGATCTAAAACGTATTCTTTCAGGTCGCTTGCATCACGACAGTCATCCCCACCTTCTCTAGGCACTCCATGATCTTTAACATACGCATCGTCAAAATCATAAATAACATAATAATCTTGCGGAATCCCATATGAATCATAGCCAGTATGGCTACCATCAACCTTTGCTTGTATTTCAAAGTTGTTGTTGCATATAATCACTTTGACATTCTCAGCAAGCGAGTACCTACTGGCACAAATTCCAGTTTTAAGAAGTGTATTTTCCAAGTCCGCAAACGTCTTACCCTTAAAGCCTTTTACGCGGAATACCGCCTTTTCCTCCTTGGAGTACTCGGCTAAGAAAAACTCGACCATGGTTTAGAAGAATAAAGTAGTGAGCTGCTTAAAAAATGAAGGGTGGGGTGGGGATAATTGTAAAACTATTGGGAGAGAAGGCCGTGGGGGGCTTTGGCACTCACTTTTTATGTTCGTTGGGAACCAACCTGAGGGAGGAGACTTTGTAGTCGTTGCTGTCCCATCCCTCGAGCACTTTTTCTTTGTTTTCCTTTGTATGCGTTGCCTGATGTCAGAGGATTGCTAGAATTCCACGGATGCTTCCACCCGTGCTTTTGCCCTTCCTTTTCCGTGACTTTGCAAACATGTGAGGCCAACCCCTCCCCCTTTTTCTCATTGCTTTCACTCTCAGCACAACAGTGGTCAGCTTGCACTTTAGCTCGAGACTTTAGAGATGATGCCAAAAGGACGAAAAAGTTGCAGCGGCAGCTGTCCCTTTCTTAAACACGTCATTATTCTCACTGGAAAGCATGTTGCTCAGTGCTTTGTGCTCAGCCAAAGCCCACAATTAGCGCTCTCTTCTCATTGACCAGTAGTGGAAGTTCTGGGTGTCAACTGCCCAACTATTCCACCTCACTTACTCAGGACCTTTACAAAAGCAGCTTTGTGTTTAGAGCACTATTCGGCCTGCTACTAGCGATGCTACAAGAGTAGACGTGGTATCTAAAAGCATCCTGACAGGCTGAATAAGCTAAGGATAAACCGCCAACATACAACGTTCTCAAGGAGACATCAGAGGATGTGGCCCAGACTGCTGAAGAAACCGCATGCACAAATGCTTCAAGTACCAATGATGATTAACATGTGTCTGACAAAATCGCTGAACAACCCACCACTAGACCTATCCAGTACAAGAAGGGAGCCGCAAGACAAAAGAAGGCCGAGCCAAAGAAGTGTCAAAAGGAAATGGCAAAGCTCAAAAAGAGGACTGCCACTAGGCAAGAAGCCCAGGAACATTCGTCGTCAGCTAAAACCGATGTTGCTGAACAAGATGCTGCTAGTCGTATGGCCCACATATACATTTAACATGTTTAATATTTTTCGGCCATGACAAGGACTATCAATGTAGTCCATCCCGTAAACGGATGTGTGTGCTGCCCAGTGCCGCCCTCTGGATTGTACTGCTCCCAGAAGAATCTAGAGCTCTGATACTACTCAAACACATTAGCGATCAGGTTGTCGTGCAGCCTGGTGTAGATACTCCATGCCTGCTCCTGATACGGTCCCTCGATGCCCATGTAGTTGCGGTGCAATGACGACAAGATCAGATAGTTGATGTTGATCCAGATCGGACCCTGCCAGTAGTTCTCGCCTTGTCCATAGAACTCATCATGCTTTGACAGAGACTGTATGCCAAACTCAGTCCACAGCTCCTCTGGATCCTCAATCATACTCAGTATGTGGCCCAGCTTTTTCGAGTCAGGTGGCACCAGACCCAGAAGCATGGGGAACAGACTGGCGTACCTGCGGTGGCACACAAACACATGCTCCAGACCCTCATCTTCGTCCTCAAGCTCGTCATAGTCTTTGCATATGCCTGTCATTACATCGCAGTACATGTTTTCCTGCTCATTCCAGTGTATTTTGTCCAGCATCTCCAAGTGTGACTCAAACTCAGTATCCCCCATGGTGGGAGATAGCTCAGCATTGAGACATGTCATGTATGCCACTCACAAGTACAAGTCAATGTGGAGCTCGCCAGTGCTCGGCACCAATGCCCGCGGGTAATTGTCAAGACCCGATGTCAGCATGTGGTTCTCCGTGCACCCATGCCACCTGTATCCAGCCTTGCTTGGAGACATCGAGCCATCCACACTATCGCCAGCTTGCGATTTCTGGAAAAAGCCCAAGAGCTTCAATGTATAAGGCACCAGGCTATCCAGCTTACTCTGTAGCAGGCATTGCTCATCACACACACCCTCCTCCACAGCTCCACCAGCTTGCAACACATCGTCCATTGATCTTGCCATTCTTCGGGCCAGCAACTGTTTGGCCATGGCCTCGACGGCAAGGAGAATGGTCGGCGGATTGGCAAAGTCCAGGTACTGCACTTGGAACTCTCAGGGTACCTTGCTGCGAGCCTTGTCACCCAGAATCTGCTCGCGTGCCATCCACCCATTGCTGTCCATAGTGCTGAACAAGCTGTGGACGATCTCTAGGCTGAGATCCGAGTCCCACTGCCACAGCACCAACTGGTGGAATCCTTCGTCTCAGAGAAACCCATGTGGGAAGAATGGCCGTGATGGCGTAGTAGCAAACAAAGAGTACGGCTCGCTCAGTTTGGCCTCTGAGCTGTCTTCCTGGCCATACTCGGGCTTGGGATTGCTGGATACCAGTCTGCTGCCATGAAAGTATCAAATGCCACCAATAAGGCTGCTGAGTGCATTCCGCACCATCTCGACCTGTGCATTGCTAAACCCCTTTTCTCGCAGGTTGAATGAGGTTTCAAACTGGGTGTCGAACTCCTTGCGTCAGTGGCTGGCTATAGAATCAATGACACCAATGTCAGTGCAAGATGTCTTGTCAGTACACTCGTAGATGACGTCAAAGGCAAACTCGCCATGCACAATCATTTGTGCAAAGAATAGGTTGGTTCCCTTCTTACGCAGTCCCACGTTGTTTAGCCCGAATAGCAGGCTTCCAAGGAATAGCCGAAGCCCTGGGGGTGTTTGGCCATGGCTCCGACTTGTGTCTGTGCTCACTCCAGCAACACAGCTTGGAACGCGTCTTTGGCTTTCCACACGTCGGTCTTGGGCACTTTCAGACCCACGCTGCTGATGTTACTGCTGTGGATCCCACCAATGTTTCCCAAGTCCTCAGAAATGGCCGGGTGCTGGTAGCCATGGGCGGGTACAATATGAATATGGAACTTGCTGAGATCTGGAGTCCTACCTCTGACCTTAGCTACATCATGTTTCTCCCAACATCCAGTCCACGAAAATACCTGCTTCCTCTTGTTATGTTGGTGAACTCAACTGTTGACAGTGTGTACTAATATTGAAGAGAGTCTAAGACATGGCATACTCTTTCTGTGCAAGATTGAACAGAGGCATTTAGTTGTCGTGAGTTTGATAGCTGTTGCAGCCAATGGACCAGCGACTGGAGTGGTTGCTACTGGGGAGTTTAAATAGAGTAAAATGTTTTCTATTAATGTACTAGGCTAAAAGGCCAGTTTAAACACTAAGAAATGTATTCTAAACAGGGACCAAGTCGTCCACTCTATTGGTATTAGACCAGTGGTATCCAAAGAAGAGACATGTCTACAAAGCCTTGAAAAGTGATCAACCCAAGGTAACTGCATTGTTCACTTTATATTGAAGGTGCGACACTGAAACATCAGTCATTAAGTGACCAGCAGCCAGACAACATAACACGTGCAAAGACAATAGCAAGTGCAAATACACACCAATAGTGCCTATATAAGACACCTGGTCATTGCCTAAACAAATGATAAGTTCCTTAGCTTTTCTGTAAATGATCTGAACATCGCAGCAATACTTGAGCCATTATCTTCGAGATCTAAAACGTATTCTTTCAGGTCGCTTGCATCACGACAGTCATCCCCACCTTCTCTAGGCACTCCATGATCTTTAACATACGCATCTTCAAAATCATAAATAACATAATAATATTGCGGAATCCCATATGAATCATAGCCAGTATGGCTACCATCAACCTTTGCTTGTATTTCAAAGTTGTTGTTGCATATAATCACTTTGACATTCTCAGCAAGCGAGTATTTCTTGGTACAAATTCCAGTTTTAAGAAGTGTATTTTCCAAGTCCGCAAACGTGGTACCCTTAAAGCCTTTTACGCGGAATACCACCTTTTCCTCCTTGGAGTACTCGGCTAAGAAAAACTCGACCATGATTTAAGAGAGTGAAGTAGTGAGCTGCTTAAAAAATGAAGGGTGGGGTGGGGATAATTGTAAAACTATTGGGAGAGAAGGCTGTGGGGGGCTTTGGCACTCACTTTTTATGTTCGTTGGGAACCAACCTGAGGGAGGAGACTTTGTAGTCGTTGCTGTCCCATCCCTCGAGCACTTTTTCTTTGTTTTCCTTTGTATGCGCTGCCTAGAGTCGAAGAATTGCTAGAAATCCGCGAGTGCTACACCCTTTCCTTTCCCGTGACTTGGCCAACATGTGCGCCCAATCCCCCATTTTCGCCGTTTTCGCTCAAAAAGCATACTAGTGTTCAGCGTGCACTATAGCCAGAGACTTTGGCAAGTTTACTTAAAGGTTACAAAGGTGCTGCGGCAGTCGTCCCTTTCTTCAACATGCCATTTTTCTCCTCACCACCCGGCCCCAGTCTCGCTGTCCAAAAGCCCTAAAGTCCATAATTGGTGTTTTCTCGGCATTGGCCAGTAGGGGTCGGTTTGGGCAGTTGATGTCCGACTAAACACAGCTCTTACCTTTGCTCAACTTCAACTTTTATATTTATATTTTATTTTTCAACCACAAACGCCCCCGTCTGACGATGACTTTGAAGAGTGCCAATGGCGGAGTCACCGTATCACAGTTGCAATCTAGTTTTGCCGAGATCCAAGGAGAGCTCAAGCGCGTGCTAGACGGAGTCAACACTGGGCGTATTCTAGAGAGCTTTGACATCCTGAGTAAAGTGACCGATGCAGTCGTCGATAGCTGTGAGGCACTCGGTCTAGCGTCAGAGCTTCCTGTTGTTGAGACCTTTCAAAGAGACAACTTTTGGCGAGCACTGAACCACTGCTGGTTAGTTGCCCTACAAAATGTCTCCAAGGCTAAAACTGACGAGGACAGGCTGCGCGAAGAGCATATTGTGCACTTGCAGAACTCTGTAGTGCGCTGGGGCGACACATTAGACAAGTTTGGACTGGTTGACTATGAAATGGGGTTCTGGGAGGCAGATATCATGGACGCGCTACGCACCATTCTAGAGTCGGTCAAGGAATCAGCCTCTGACGACGTACTCGACGCCTGAAAACAACATATAGCGCACACTTTTTGTATTCTAGGAGGGGTTGCTGCGCATGTACATTGCCGCTCAAAAAAAAAAAATAACATAGACTAGGTTTGCAATATTAGTCGCGCTACTGCTGTTCAGACAAGAAAGCCTTTAGCTTCTCGACGGCCAGGAATCTATGCGAGCACTTGTTCTTCAGCTCATCGGACATCTCCGCGTACGTCTCGTTGTGACCGTCGGGCTGGAAGACAGGGTTCCAGCCAAAGACCGGTGGTCCGCGTGGCTCAACAATGGTTCCATGGTGGATACCCTCAAACAATATCGGCTCATGGTTTGGCCCCTCACAATAGGCAACTGTGCACACTGCGAACCCAGACTTGTCCTCAAATCCATGGAGCATCTTGTACAGCCCCGCGGGCTTGAGTTCTTTGAGGAACCACTTGATGTAGGCGCCAGGAAGCCCGTTCATGGCGTTGAATCCTAGCCCAACGTCCTCGGTAATAACAGGTCCACCGATAATGGCTGCTGCTTGCCGACACTTGGCGATAGCGACCTCCTGGGTGGATCCTTGTATCTCCTCTAGATCAACTGGCGTGTTGTGTAGGTCGACTATACCGTGGAGTAGCTCCTGCATTTCGCGTAACTTGTTCACATTACCAGTGACAAACGTGAGCTTTCTCAAAGACATGGTGAGCGAATCCAAATGAAGAAAAATATATAAAGTAATCGATACAAATAAAGTAGTAAACTGAAATGAACTTTTCTTCTTCTCTTGTTGAAATTCAATATTTAGTTATCAAAATTTTTTATCTGTAGAATGAGACTCACCCCTGCTTATATTGACGCCGACGAACTGGCCAAGCTGGTACGCAACCCTAAGCAGGTCTCTGGCCGGGACTACATCGTTATTGACTCTCGCGATGCGGATTTTGTTGGTGGACATATTCCTGGTGCCGAAAACGTACCAGCCCATGATCTCCACTGGCGCGTTCAAGGCCTTATCGACAAGTACCAGCAAACGCCGCTCATCGTGTTCCACTGCGCACAATCGCAAGTGCGTGGGCCAAAGTCCGCTCGGAGATACCTTGATGCCGTCAATGAACGGTTAGAGACTGCTCCATATGACAGTCCGCTTCACAACCAAGAAGTGAGAGTGCTAAGAGGTGGATTCAACTTTTGGCACAAGCGCTATTTTATCGCCGACCCAGATCTGATCGAGGGCTATGACCAAAGGCTCTGGGACTCTCAAGACCGTGAGATGTGAAACAAAACCCCCATATATTTTCGAATTTAATCTGATAGTTTAATTGTTTGCTCGATTATTATTTTTTTTTAAATATACTTGCTTCGAGTCTTTATTTTTTTAATTTCTTTATTTAACTAGCATAATGTCTACTACAGCTTCACCTGTCGTAGTTACGCCTGGGCGCCGTTTAGGAGTAGAGCAGGAGTACGAGGCTGGTACTGGCACATATGTACGGAATGGAGTGATATACTCTTCTATCTTGGGCACCAAAACCATTAGCGGCGATGAAGGGTCAGACGACGCAAAAGCAACAGTGTCTGTTGAGCGCAGCAACACAAAATTTGCTATTCCCGTTATAGGCAGCGATATTCTTGGCCGCGTAGTCCGTATGAACCCACGCGCAGCCTCAGTGGCAATCATGATGGTTGGATCCACGCCATGCCAAGAGGACTTTCAGGGCGTAGTCAGAGTTCAAGACATTAGAGCCACAGAAAAGGACCTTGTGCAGATGATCGAGTCGTTTAGACCTGGAGACATTATCAGAGCCGAGGTTATTTCTCTGGGAGATCAAAGATCGTATTATTTGGCCACAGTCAAGAACGAGCATGGCGTGGTATTCGCACAGAGCACTGATGGTAACTCTATGGTCCCTATCTCATGGGAGGAAATGCAAGATCCAAAGACGTTAGTAGTCGAGAGGCGGAAATGTGCAAAGACTTTCTGAGCACTATTTAGTAGTAGAAAATTATTTAAATAATCACAGATCTTGATCAGGATAGAGACTAATCAATGCCTCAACTGCCTGTGCTTTACTGCACAGGCACTCTTTGTTGTCTTCTTATTATTATTATTATTTATAAATTGGAGATGCTCCAATCGTGGTACGCCTATGCTGGACTCACAGCACTGATACTAGCCTACATAGTTGGCAACGGCGTCTATGGTCAACAGTTATCTCTTCCACTAAAGAAGCAGTGTGCAGACGTGTGCGTCTACGCACAAGGCAGGATGCGCTTACTAGCAGTTCGTGTCTTGCGGCAAGGACCGATACCACAACACGTAGGGTTCATCATGGACGGTAACCGGCGGTATGCCAAAAAATCACACATGGAGACACCCAGCAGAGGGCACTTGGCGGGATTCACCAAGCTCACCAAAGTACTAGAGTGGTGCAACGACCTGGGGATAAAGCACGTCAGTGTGTTTGCCTTTGCCATCAACAACTTTAATCGGTCGACTGAAGAAGTAGGCGCACTGATGGGTATCGCCAGAGACAAGCTACGGGACTTGGCCGAAAACAGCGAACTAGTAAACAAATACGGCGTACGCATTCGGGTAGTTGGATTCCGTGACCTGCTGCCCGCCGATGTACGAGAGTCGATAGAGTATGCTGAGGAGAAGACGAGAGGAAACTTGGGGATGACTTTGAACGTTTGCTGTCCTTATTCGGCGACTGACGAAATATCTACGGCGATACGGCGACTAGTCGAGGATGTTGAAAATGGCCTGTTGTCGGCGGCAGATATTACCGAGTCTGCGTTGGAAAAGCGGCTGCAAATTCCGGGTCCTGATTTAGATATTTTGGTGCGTACCTCGGGTCAGATCAGATTTAGCAACTTTATGCTGTGGCAGTCAGCCAAGATGGCATATATCCAGTTTGTCGACGCATACTGGCCCGAGTTTTCTTTCTATCATATGGCAAGAATCTTGGTATCATGGCAGCTGGCATCCAGAGACATTGAGAGGCGAAAGCTGGCTGGAAGAGTTCATAACAGCTTGGCTTCTAGCGAGCAACTTCGAAACTCTGAATCAAGTAGCGATACTTGCTGTGGTGACAGGATTTGATTATTTTTTTTTTTTTTTGCGTTTATATTTTGTAGAAAGAAAGAATGAAAATGACTGTTGATAAAGAAGAAGAAAAAAATTACAATGAAAAATGTCAAGTGGATGTGATGGCAGGACCGTGTGGCATAGCCATCGTTGGATCTGTAGTGAAACCAGCCGAGCAGGCGTAGTTCTGGCTAGAAGAAGCCATGAGGTTAGTCAATTTCTGAGCGGTACATGTAGACTGAACGGCAGCGCCCGTAGACTCGTCAAAAGTCTTACACATATTATACGGTGGCGAATACAAATGCAAAGAAACAGCTCTGGTAGACAAGGACGGATTGCCAATACGATGCAAGCCGATTTTATCATGCATATATGCGACGCTATTAGTTCTCAACGGCGCCGTACGCCTCAGCTCCAATGAACCATCGCGTGGCCAAGCATAAAGCTGCTCGTCTAGTTCTCCGGCTAGGAGTTTCATCATGCAGTGGCTGCCAGCATGGTCGTGGATAGGGCTGCTTTGGCCTTCGCCCCAGACTAGGATGAGGAGGTTGTATTTGCCGTTACCATCGTCAACGAGATTGCGGGTGTAACGGCTGCCCTCATGGTAGATGGCGTGTTGGACCCAGTCGTCGCTTTGTGATACATATGAATGCATTAGTTGCTTGACTTGACGCACTGTACACAGGTCTTCGCCAAGACCACTGTCTCCCATTGCTTCGTTAAGAGACGATACTAGGTCTTGCATGGTCTTGACTGGTAGCATGGATTCGGCGGTAGGCATCGTTGATGATTAGCTTGGATATTGGCAGAAAGTAAAAAAAAAGAGTGAGAGAGAAAAAAAAGGAAAGGAAAGGAAAAATGCCGGAAAAAATATATTGTTGTGGAACGAAAGTGTTTTCTAGAGACATTTTGCTTGCTCTTTTTATAAGCTTGGCCTGGGGACTTACCACACACAGTCGTCCAAAAAGGAGCGACTGAGAGAGATGCGCATTCAAGAAACACTCTCTATCATATTGCACTGGGCCAAGAGTGATATCAATAGAAAGCGCACATCCATTTATTTTTTGGCGTGTGAGAAAAGATAGCTTTTGTTTATCACACTCTTACAAAAGTAGGCAACACGGACACCATCAGTTGGATAGGGGTGCCCCTCAGGGGCTCCTGACTGCAATTGATCTGCACGTCGTGCCTCCTTTCCCCTTTTTTTCATTGTCTCGGAGCGTACAGATGACAGAAAAGAAGGCACAGATTTTCGTTCTGGTGACACATCATTTTTTGAAAAGAAAGAGAAGGGGATTTTTTGGTGGAGACCGCCTCTCTTTCTGTCCATAGAATTTGTTTTGTTTGCAGAAAGTATCTATACAAAGAAATGAGGCTACTAGCTCTCACGCCCACAGACAAGTGGCAAAGGAAAAGTTGATCACATAGGATAAAGCCACTTGTATCACGGTGACGTAAAATTTTATTATTAATTTCTACTTTGACTATTTGCACACACCTTCCACGATACCAGCAGCCGCCTCGGGGTCAAACTCCACATCAGCCTTGACATTGCACTTGGCGTCAATCCACACACCATCTGTGATGATCTGGATAGTGCCAGCTCCCCAGGTCCTCACATTCTGATGCAGCTCATCGCAAAGATTATTGTTATCCCTCGGCACCCATACAACAGATTCGGGTTTAGCGCGCAGAGCAGGATTCGAGAATGCCTCAGCCAAGGCATTATCGCCGGCATCAGCTTCTAGTCTGTCGCTCGCCATATCAAAGCGACTCCGTCTCTTAGCCATCGACGAGGCCGAAGGAGCCATGCTGCGCCGTTGCCGGAGTTCCGTAGCCGAAGTATAAGAGTGGATGCTGAGCGAGTTATCGCCCGCCGCATGGTCGCCAGGAGCAAGCAAATTGGCCGGTGGCATAGGCATTTGTTGCGTGGCGTTGGCAGAGTCGATAGAAAGCACGTTGGTATTTTGGCTCGACCGCCTTGCGCTGATACCCAGTGCGTTGTCGTCGTTGTAGTGGTGAGCGGTAGGCATTGGCAGGAATCCATCAGTAGTTTGCACATTCAGCACAGGTGGAGGGCTTTCGTCAGACATAATGGCTTCTTCTTCATCGGCAATATCTGTCTTTTCTTGTCCGGGCTTTGGGCTGATGAACCGCCTGGGGTCGAGTAGGCTAGGGACTTTGTGCAAAACATAGTCGATCAGTTTCTTGGGTACCAACGATCCATATGCAGCGTAGAAGCCCAGTCTGGCCTTGTGTTCAGCCGTCAAAACCGAGGCTGTCTCCAACGAGTCGCTGCTCAAGTCGCCGTCGCCCATGACATCAGGGAACATCGTGGCAATCTTGGGGTTAGCCTCAATATCGGCCGCGCCACGCACAGGCATATAGTTGATGATAGGCAAATACGCGTCGTTGATGTACAAATGGGCAGCCACAGTGAGCAGCAGAGTAAGCCCAGTGAATACCACTCGCACGATGCCATTCGCATTGACCTTTTCGGCGATCTTTGCCACCATCATAAGCAACATATAAACCTCGGAGATGTACACGCCGACCATAATCTGCTGAATCGCTTTGGGGAACGACAGACCGCCAGTGACCCAGTTGGCATCGTTGTAAACGTATAGGAACTGGTAGCGGTACACCAGGTAGAACAGACCGAAATACGCGGCGACAAAGCAGTTGACGAGTGGCGAGATAAACGAGTACGAGAATCCCATGAGGAATATCAGCGAGTGCACAGGGATACTGGTACCCCAGTCAAACTCAGCAGGCTTCTCGGCATTGGAGATGGCTCGCGGGGTCTTTGCGAATAGCAGCGGCAACACGTAGCGTAGTACCAAACGCGCAATCTGTAGAATCTCTTTGGCCGCGCCGGTAAACGCCAACAGCAGCACGTAGACAAGAACTGGCGTCGCTGACTTTGGAACGTTGACGGGAATCAGCTTCAGGATCGACGCCGGGTTCTTGGCCGTTTCGGTGGCAACAGTCAGAATAGCCGTCGAGAAGATCATAACCAGGTAGACGTTCCAAACTTGGAAAAAGAAGAACCTGTGAAGCAAACGCAAGTTAACCTCGCTGACACGCGGAATACCCTCAAGCCGCAAAAGCAGACGAAGGATCATAGGCAAGACCGCCATAAGGACAGCGAGGACCACGGCAGGGACGATACCCGAAAACAAACCAAACCACTTGCTGTCTACCATGCCGGACAGAGCCGGGATCTTCTTCAAGTTATCGATGCTGATCAAACTGACCAGCGCCGTAGTGAGAATAGTCCACACGATGACCAGGCCGATAGTCGCGGCAAACGAAAGGTACCCGCGAATACGACGGTCATACGGGTTCATATTCAAGTTGCTCCAGATAATGTCTTCGGGGTTGATGTCGAGCGAGACAGAGTTCATCGAGAATGGCTTGTAGTCCAACACGGTCTGTGCTGCCATATGCGCGGCCATCTGCTTACGGAAGAGAACAAAGGCCGAGGACTGCCGCTTGAACTGCTCCTTGTCACCGCTCATTTCGCAGATCTTTTGGTTCAGCGAGGCGATCTGCGTCGAATAGTACTCAAAGGCGTCGAGCTTGGGACCCTTGAAGGGGATCTTGCTGGTACGTGTCATGGGGTGCTTGGGCGCCACATAGGCAACACCCTTCTTGACAGACTTTGCGTGGGCCTGCTCGCACTTGACAGCATACGTGGTCAGGGCCTTTTCAAGGCTACCAACAAACGCGTTACGATCCTCAACGACCTTTTCCAGCTTTGAGCAATTCCGGTTGACGATGATCTGACGCACACCGCCAGGGAACATGTTGAACATCGACGAGAGCTTGGTATCGCTGTCCATGAGTGCGGATGGCAGCGTGGAGACC
Source organism: Coemansia sp. RSA 922 (assembly GCA_027577415.1). Classification (NCBI taxonomy): domain Eukaryota; kingdom Fungi; phylum Kickxellomycota; class Kickxellomycetes; order Kickxellales; family Kickxellaceae; genus Coemansia; species Coemansia sp. RSA 922. The sequence goes on from JANBQS010000314.1 coordinate 14,892, forward strand.
AAAACGGTAGAGGCACCGACCTTTGACGAATGCCTAGGGTTAGTCAACCACCAGATACGCAGGCGCGTGTAGACCTTGAGCTCGCCAAAGATGGTACGCATGACCCAGATGACAAAGATAATGAAGAACACAATGTGTACCCACAGCTTGCCGCTCTCGGCCGGAACATTGGCCATAGTCAGTCTGTCTATACCAGTTGCGGTGCCACCGCCGGTGATGTTGGCTGGCAGAATCGTTATAACCGAGAGAACGCTCAGTACAAAGAAGATGATGAACATCGTGCGCATAAGACGCAAAAACATGTACGTATCAAGCCCGACTCGCGCAATGATCTCCTCGTCGCGAACCCTAAAAATGGCTGAGAGCCATGCTAGCGGACCATTGCTCACAGCCGACGAGCGCTTTCTACAACGGGAGGGAAGCAAGCAGGTTTAGCAATAACTTTGATTGGCCATTGTCATACAAAGCCCCTTAGGCAAACAAACAAACTCGTGTGACACATCTAAACTATGATGTGAAGCGGATTCCTTACTCTTTACTGACGGCATAGGTCCGAGGTGCGTACACGCGCTTGAATCGAGGGCGAAGGATGCAGAAAGCGACAAAGATGACCGCCGCAACGACAAGGTTAAAGACGAGCGACGAGACAAACGTCGGAACCGAGTTGTCGGTCGTATCGGTATCGCTACTACTGCTACTACTACTGCTGCTATCCGCCATTTCGATAGTTGCTCAAAAAATAGAGCTTGCTGAATTCAACTGTAACGGGCGGGCGGGTGAATAAAAAAAGGAGGAAAAAATAAAGCGCGCGTGTGTGCCGAGAGGGCGGTTAACAAAATAAAGCGAGACGAGACTGGAGAAGAGAAGAGAAGAAAAAGCTTGCAAAAAACACAATACAGATACAACGAAAAGGAAAAGAAGAAATCGAAGTATTCTTCGCCGATCTTGTGCGTTTTTCTATGTGCGAAGGTGCATGCGACTAGAGTTTTTCCTTTCTGGAAGAGCCCAAAAATAGTTCGTCTTTTGGGGGTGCAAGCAATCGGTGGTTGGTGCCACCAAAAATAAAACAAGTAAAAATGTCGTCATAGATTATTCTTTTCTCATCGTCCAGGGACGACCCCGTGTCACACAGAAGCGTGGTTGGCTGATTCAGATCATTAATGGCAATATGTCATGTGTAAAAGGGTGAAATTGATTAATGGTATGTTGACAAATAGAGGCTAAAATAATTAAGCAGCGTGTGCCTGGCGGGCAGCGACAGCAACAGCGACCAAGTTAGTCAGCGACTCCTTGACCTCAGGCCAGCCACGGGTCTTGAGACCGCAGTCGGGGTTAGCCCACAGGTTCTCCGCGGGGATGTACTTTTGCAAGGCAGCAAAGCGCGCGGCCATCTCCTCGACCGAGGGGACACGCGGCGAGTGGATGTCGTAGAGACCCGGACCGATCTCAGCAGCGTAGCCGTGGACCTCGAGGGCGCCCAGAAGCTTGAGGTCGGACTTTGAATTCTCGATAGTAATGACATCAGCGTCGAGGCTCTTGATAGCAGTGAAGATCTCGTTAAAGTCGCTGTAGCAGAAGTGCGTGTGGATCTGAGTCTCGTTACGCACGCCAGTAGTCGCCAGACGGAAGACATCAACAGACCACTTGAGATACGCCTCGTAATCGGCCTTGCGCAGTGGCAGACCCTCGCGGATAGCGGGCTCATCGACCTGGATCACGCGGATACCAGCAGCCTCCAGGTCAACGACCTCATCGCGGATAGCCAAGGCGATCTGGCCAGCAGTCTGCGAGCGGGGCTGGTCATCGCGCACAAACGACCACTGCAGAATAGTCACTGGACCAGTGAGCATACCCTTGACGGGCTTGTTGGGCGAGCACGACTGGGCGAACTTTGCCACATCGACAGTCATAGCGTGTGGGCGCGAGACATCGCCAAAGATGACTGGCGGCTTGACGCAGCGCGAGCCGTACGACTGGACCCATCCGCGCTTAGTGAAAACAAAGCCCTCGAGGTGCTCGCCAAAGAACTCCACCATGTCAGTACGTTCAAACTCACCGTGAACCAGGACATCGAGTCCAGCCTCGTCTTGCCACTCGATGCATTTGCGAGTCTCGACGTCGAGGAACTGCAAGTACTCCTCCTGGCTCAAAGCGCCCCTGCGGAACTGCGCGCGCGCCTTGCGCACCTCGGCCGTCTGCGGGAACGATCCGATAGTAGTGGTCGGGAACAAGGGAAGCTTGAGCGTGTCGCGCTGTACTGCCTGCCGCACGTTGAACGCCGCCTGGCGGGTGTATGACGACTCGTCGAGAGCTGCCAGCCGCTGCTGAACGGCAGGGCGAGTAATGCGCTCCGACTGCTGGCGGCTCAAAACATTGGCCGCGTTGCGCTGCAGCTGCTCGGCAACCGAGTCGCGGTCGGCGATGGCAGCGGCGAGAATAGTGATTTCCTCGACCTTCTCCTCGGCAAACGACAGCCAGCCCAGCGTCTCCTCGTCGAGGTGCCCAGCCTCAGGCTTGAGCGAGTGTGGCGAGTGCAAGAGCGAGCACGAGCTGCTGACCCAAACTGGGGCCGCAGACTGCCGTGCGCTAGTGATTTTGGCAAGGGTAGCCAGCTGCTTGTCCAAGTTAGCCTTCCAGATGTTGCGACCGTTAATCAGACCAGCAGAGATGACCTTGTCGGCGGGGATAACCTCAAGCGCAGAGTCCAAGTCAGCTGCACCACGGACTAGATCCAAGTGGATGCCGTGTACGGGAAGAGTAGCGGCCCAGGAGAGGTTGTCACCGAGACGGCCAAAGTAGCTAGTCAACAGGTACTTGAGGCCAGAGACTTGAGCGAACTCGGCATAGGCCTGGGCAAAGGCGGGCTGGTAGACAGCAGCATCGAGATCAAGCGATAGCACGGGCTCGTCCACTTGTACCCACTCAGCGCCAGCAGCCGCCAGCTGGCCAAAGAGCTCGACGTAGACAGGAAGAAGGCTGGCCAAATGGTCCAACGGCTTGGTTGACGAGCCCTTGGCGGTCTTGCTAAGCGCCAAAAGAGAAACGGGACCGAGAACAACAGGACGAGCAGCGTAGCCGAGAGCCTTGGCCTCCTTGAACTCGTCAACGACCTTGGTCGAGTGCAGGCTAAACGCCTGGTTGTCGGCGACCTCAGGCACCATGTAGTGGTAGTTAGTGTCGAACCACTTTTTCATCTCGAGCGACGGAACGTCAATACCGATAGACTTGTTTTGTAGACCGCGGCCCATAGCGAAATACGCCTGTGTACCGGCGTTGTCAACTTGCTGGTAACGCTCGGGAATAATACCAGCGGCAAACGCTGCGTCTAGGACGTGGTCGTAGTACGAAAAGTCGCCCACTGGGACTTCCGTGAGACCATACGATGTCTGGAGTGCCCAGTGGTCAGCGCGGAGTTGCTTGCTGCCCTCAGCCAGTTCTTGCTCAGTAACCTTGCCCGACCAAAAGCCCTCGACGAGTTTCTTGAGTTGACGGTCAGATCCCATGCGAGGGAAGCCGAGAATAGTAGACTTGATAGACATTTTTTTTTGATATGACGGATGCGCTTCAAAAAAATTATAAAAGAAAAATGGAGAAAATGTTGGAGGATATTGAAAAATATGTAAGAACTGGGAGGAAGAGGGCTCTCTTTATATAGCATTTTGACACTGGCATTTCTTGCATTTTCACTCATGCGCCCACTCCGCCAGGCCAAAAAACACTACCATCTCCTTCTCCCCCAAACCCCATTCACAGCAATAATCACAGGCATGAAATGCTCACACATCAGTGGCGTTGGGGGGCAACCGTGAATAACAGCCGAGGATCGACAGTGAGCAAATGGGAAAATGGGGATAGTGCGGCTGCACAAGCACGCCTTTTTCGCTCACAAAGCAATAACAATGGATAGCAGAGCCAGCAAGTATAATGCGGATATACACAAAAACGACGGGAAAAGCAGTTGCAAATCTTTTTTCCTTTTCCCTTGCCCGAAACGTCCGCCCCGCCCATTTTCAAAGGCTGTTGTGAGGATTGGTAGTAAGAGCGGCCAGCAGGAAGGTAACAGCCGGGAGTTCTGGCCTGCATAATAGTGGTGGCCACTGATCCCAGAGAACTGTGGACGTGCGGAAACGGCCAGCAGACTCCTGATTTCCCGCCGTGAACTGGATTCTAGGCTATAATATCACTGACTCAAATAGCGTTCATTGTTGTGAGTCAATGTCTCCGATGTATTTCACAGTAGAAATGAAGCAGGAAACTAGCATACAGCGATGACACCGAGCGAAAGGTGGCGTAATAGACACCATTAGTTAGCTGAGGATAATGTTTTTGGAACGTTCAAGGCAGCATGCAGCGGCACTACTCCTCAAGCACTCTCTAAACGTTATTCCCAGAAGCTACCAAATAGGCTGCTATCGCATGTAAAGGAGTATTTGCTTTAAAGCGAAGTGTTGCTACACCCTTGAGAGCGCAGAGAGAAACAAGCATGATGTATTCTTAGACAGAAGAAAGCTGTAAAAAAGATTTCTCTACTGAATGATATTAGCAAAACACCACATGAATAGCAAGTGGTACATACTGGCATACACACATTTCAACTAGAGACAGCGAAAAGAGAAAACCAGTTTTTAGCAACACGCACTTGAGATTTTTACCAACCAAGAAACATATGCCGCAGAACCACTAGCTTTGTTGAACGTGAATGATGACCTTCCACATAATTGATGCCAAACATGCAAGAGTTGCTGTAAGCCTTAGACTCGACAATAGTCTCTAAAAATAAAGAGGTCAGGAAGTTTCCTAATATGGACGTGAATAGGGATCAAGTTCCTTTAATCTACAGGCTATTTCCTCGGGCACTGGCATCACAGCTCCTTCTTTAGAATAAGCAACAACTGACACTCCGTTATTAGTACCCCTATCATCTGAGATTAAAACAAGACTACTAAAGAGTCCTGTATCATATACATTATTCTCATTGACAAAATTGCCTTCATCTTCAAAGTTCTCTTCATTGTCAAATATATCATTATCGCCAATATTCTCATCATCCATCCAAAGCGCCTTGACAATAACAAAGTCGGTACCTTTGAATGCTTTTTCCAATATACTCGTTACCTTGGCAAATGTAGCATCGAGGGAGTAAGCGACTATAAACTCCTTTCCATTGTATTTCTCTTTAAGGTGTTGTGGAGTATCTACAACAGATTTATAATATATTCCGTCAATAGTAGCAGCTGGCATAATAAGGCGGAAAACTGGGCAAAAACTTGTGTGTGTTGGTTGACTTGACAAATAAAATATGAGGAGTGAGAATAATGAGAAACGGGCTTCAATACTTGTTCAGGCAGAACCCTTTATATAATACATCAGTTGCAGGAAACACACTGTTTGAGTGCAGAGGATGCCCAACAAACTGTCCAATTCCTTTTTGCAAAGCAATGATGTATTTAGTTGACTGCACAATAAATTGGTTTTCTTTCTTGAAAAAGAACACAGTGCCTTTGAAAGAGACCAAACAAGCCAATTCGCATACCAATGATGTAGCTGAGAGCTCTCGCACGCAAAGAACATTTGAAAGCAATGATGACGAGGTGTGAAGTGCAAGTACAATTCAACATTCAAAATAGTAATGCTTCCTTTGAAGAAAGGAAATCATGTGTTCAATGTGTGTCTTCTTGCAGCAGCCAAATTTTCCTTTACGTTTTCTATTGTCGAGCATCCTTTGGATACATCATTTGTTCGTTGCTGTGAGTTGAATGTCAAAACATTTGATTGTAGCTTCACTCTTCAGCCTACAAAATACTTTAACAAGCGGCTTTTCCTACTTCAGTGGATGCATGGCTGGAGGGAATATGTACATGGGGTGTTTGCACCTTTTCCCTCTCCATATACAAACTATCAAGTTGTTCTCTAGCCAAATAATCACTTTGCACTAATGTAACACTGAATCACACACTCTCCATAGTCATTTCTAATAGAATCATGCTAGATCGTTGTCAAGAGCTGTCAAAACAACAGTTACTCGGAATTATAGCAGGCTGCGTGAGTGCCACTACAGGTGTTATGTCATATAACTTGGCATGCACAACGCGTATCATGTCCATATATATTTCTAGATTCGCTTCTTTGTTGCTATCAATATATTTGAACTAGCTGAGAAAATAAAATTCCAACAAAAAACTATTTAATAATATGGAGTGCACTAAGAAAGTCGTAACGTAATGCACTCATAGTGCTTGTCAACCAAAAAGCATAATATGTAAATCACTAGCATGGTAAGCATGAAACACAAGCTCATGGTTGCTGTCAAACATACTAATGCGTGGCTTCACTTTTAACCGTTAATGGCTCTAATAACAAAGATGTTAGACTAAAATCTCACATGTATCTTCCGCATAGTTTACTTTACCCCTGATAAATTCGGCTACATCATTTGGCACA